>AUXI01000056.1:0-57468 GCA_000482105.1 Crithidia acanthocephali | reverse complement strand
TTCTTCTGTGCGTGTGCGAATTTTATTGCTGAACACAAACTGCACCAACGATGTCAGTGAAAACTGAAACCGCTTCTCTTCTTTTCCGTCTCGCGTTAGCGACATCCGCAAGACAATATGCGTTGCAGGTGCCATATAAGGACACTTCTGCAGAGCCTCCCTATTACGTGAACGCGCTGTGCACCAATAGTAGTGCAACTCGTAACGTTGCCAACACCTCGTACTGGAGAACAGAAGTGAAACATGTTTTGAATCTTTTGTGTTCCACGACTACGCGATGCCTCTCTTTTCCACTTTCTCCTCTTTTTCACGATGTTGTTCTCTTGGTCGATCTCACAACGGAAGTCGTTGAATTGTGTTGTTTTGTTTGGTTTCTCACAAAAAAAAGAGCCCTTTTTCCTTTCTTTTTCAGCAGATGTGGTTTGTCCGTCGAAGTCTCGGCACGTGCGCACGCCGTGCGATGTCGTCCGGTGCCACAGCGCCACTTGCTTCACCCATTCGCCTCTGTACTGCGTCTCCCTCCTCCCCTGCACCGCCCACAAGCGTCAGCTTGAGCTACACGTGTCGTCTGCTGGACACCATCTGCGCCGCAGACCAGCCAGCACACGTGAAGCGCAAGCGGGTTCGCGGTGCGGTGCACAAGATGGAGTCGAGCATCGTCGATAGCATCGCCACCGCCAATGCCACACTGCCCGCGGAGGAGAAGCGGGCGATGATGCGGCGTTGGCTTCGAGCGCTGGCGGAGTGCGTGGAGTACCTACCGCGGCATGACGGCATGACAGAGGAGGAGGCGGGACGCTTTTCTGCGCGGTCGCCACGTCGCACCCGCAGCAGTGCCGCCAACGGCGAAGCGCAAGCAGAGGCGTGGTCTGGTGCCTCGCCCTTCTTCTCCCTGCAGACCAACGATGTCCTGTGCCTCTGCCTCCGTGAGTGTGCGCTGAACGCCGCCCGCGACACCGACCACTCCGCACACGCGCTGCGGCCGCTGCTGCAGTACGCCGTGATGCTGGAGCTGGGGGAGGTGGAGGTGCTGCAGCATCTCGTGCACACCCTCACGACGGTGGACGCGTGCCGCCACCTCTCACCCGCCGAGGCGGTGTCGCTGCTGCACTTCATCTCCCTCGCGGTGAAGCGCTGCAAGCTGCCGGCCCCGCCACTGGACCGGCTGCTGTCGCTGCTGCCCGGGGCCACGCTGACGCCTCGCGAAAACCTTTTGGTGCTCGGGGCGCTGCATCGCATGCCGACGGTGCACGCTGGCGACGTCGTTGCCTCTGTGTCACGCAGAGCCGGTGCCCAGGCGGCGGCCTACAACGTCAAGGACGTGGTGTATGGGCTGGAGGTGTCGGCACTGCTGGTTGGGTGCAGTGAGGCGTACGCTGCAGCCGTGCTCGATCGCGCTGGTGCGTTGGCACCGTCCATGACACCGCGCCAGCTCGGCGCTGTCTGCAAGTACGTGGCCCTCTTCAGCACGTCGCGGCGGCAGAACACGTTGGCCTACGCCTGTGGCGCGGAGCTGCGCCGGCTGCTCCCGCTGCTGGTGGAGCGCGCAGAGCAGTTGCTTGGTCAGTTTCACCTCCGCGACTCGCGCAACGTGCTGCGGTGCTTTCGTGAGCACAAAGTGCGTCACTCCTTAATCTTCTCTCGCCTGACGCCCGTTGCAGAAGACAGTTGAGTCGTCAACACGAGGGAGTTTGTGCAGGAGGAGGGGAAACAGAGCAGGTTGTCACAGAGTGTCTTCACCGTCATTGTTCACATTTACGTAGCCAAAAGATCAAGGCATGAAGGAAGTTGTGTTTTCTCTCTCCGGCAGATCAAGCAACAAGGTTTTGTTCCGTGCTAGAGTTTGAATGAACACATTTCATCACCGATGAAGAGAAAGAGAGAGCCCACTGGCCCGCTGGCTTTGTGGACTCCACAAGAAAGAGTTTTTCTCGTTGCATTCGTCTACCAGCAGTCATGGTTTGTTAGTATTTTTATTGTTCTAAATGCACCACCGTCGACACCTACAATGCCTTTTTACCGCTTTCCTCTTCTCCCAATCACTGTACTAGAACAACACTGCTTTTTTTTTTCCTTTCTCGGCGTACACCGCGTCCGTGAATCCTAGTTGCGTGGACACTTACGGTGTCACTGCTTGGTGATCGAGACAGCAAAGGGCTCCACACACATTCGATAGCGCACGCACCAGCATGAGCGACGAGTCGTCGTCCCTCTTCACACCGCAGGATGCGCCGGACGCTCTGCTGGCACGTCTGCAGGACAACTACACGCGGCAGAAGCGCCTCGTCGCGGCGCAGAAGCGGAAGCAGGCGGACGTGGAGTTGCAGGCGGCGGCGGCCTACTACAGTGACCTCCCCATCACCCTCGAGCTGTTGTCAGACCAGACAGCGGGTCTCTTCGCGGAGCTCGAGAACCTCATCGAAGTGCAGCACGACCGCGCAGCGGCCACCAGCAAGGAGGTGCTGCTGCTGCAGCGCATTCGTGCGGCGGTGAACCGGGAGCTGCGGCAGTCCATGTCGTTTATCGAGGATGGCTACCAATCCGGCTTCGAGAAGCTGATGCGGCAGGGTCGAGTCGAGGGACGGCAGGAGCCTCTTCTCGCTGCACCGGCAAAGGTAGTGCCGCCTCCGCCTGTGACGAGTGCTGTTCCGCCTCCTCTTTCCACTGGGCTATCCCCTGCGGCGCTGCCGAGCGAGCCGCTAAGCAAGACGCAACTGTCGGTGCAGGAGGCACTCTCCGAGCACGTGAGCCTCGTGGCCGAGTCCCTGGCGGTGCTACTGCAGTGCGAGGCCGTCCGCATCTACCTCTACGACACGCACGAGAACCTGTGTTGTGCGGCGCAGTTTCCCTTCCGTGCGCGCCGCGCCGACCCTGCGCAGTCCTCGCCGTTAGCGCTGATGACGGTGCGGGAGGTGCATCAGACGGTGTGCCGCGAGCATCTGGCGGTGAACGGCACGACGCCGTCCCTCATCAGCGTTGCACCGACTCCGTCGCACGCATCCGCTGAAACGTCAGCGGCGGCAGCGTCCGGCCGTCAGCCCAGCGGCGTCGAGGATATCCGCAGCTGTCTCATTTTCCCCTTGCTCGGCCCCAGCGGTGCCGGCACGTCTTACGGCATGATCCACGCCGTGAACAAGCGCTTCCCAAGCTTGGTGGAGGTGGATGGGAGGAAAACCACGGAGCTGCCGCTGCGTGGGTTCAGCCTGGAGGACGAGGTGCTAGTCTGCAACGCCGCACGGCTGCTCGGCGCCACGCTGAGTCGCTACCCCACCGCGATGTTCACCAACACCGGCATCGGAGAGACCATTCGGCGCCGCGCCTACCCGGGTGATGCGGAAGTCGGCAGCCTCACTGCCCACCTCCCGCCCGCCCTGCACGACGCGGTGGACGAGGCAGCCGAGGTCGGCCAAGACGCGCTGAACCGCACGTTGCCCACCCTCGTCTACCGAGCCCCCGTGAACGCCATCTTCGCCGCGCGCGGTGCACCGGCGGCGCGGCGGCGCAGCCTCTCCAGCGTCGGCGCCGACCACGACGCCACCGTCTCCACCGTCGCCTTCCGTTTGCGCTGCATGAATGAGCTCTGGGCCAGCAGCCGCGATGACAACACGACGCTGCACCAGCTGTACCGCACGCTGGAGGAGGAGGCGCAGAAGTCGCGGGTGCTGTTGCGCAACGTGCTAGACGGCGTCGCCACGGCGCGGTCGATGCGTGTGTCGGCCGACGTCGCGCAGTACCTGCAGACGCTGGAGGTGTACGGACGCAGCGAGCGGACGGAGCGGATGGCCGCCTTCGTCGCTGACAAAATGCTCACCCTCACACAGGTCAGCAAGGACGACGAGGGAAGTGAGGGAGAAGGTGTCAGAGCGCTCCCCGCAATTGACCCCGCTGCCGCAGCCGCGGCCCCACCTGCGTCGGCAGAGGGCTATGCGATGAGTGCGAAGGAGCTGCGGCTGCTGCAGCACGACCACGCCCGCCTGAACACTGTCACCGTGTCGTCGCTGCACTACGACGGACCAGACGGGGTGCCGTCGTACACGTCAGCCCCCGCGCAAAAGCGAGAGCAGGTGCGGTTTATTGACGAGTTGCGGCGCAGCGGCACCAATGCCGCGAGCACAGTACCGTTGCACAGCTCGCTGCCGCGACTAGCCAAATCCAACGGTAGCGGACGCACCTCGCAGCGAGAGCCCTACCCCTTTCAGAGACCGTTTAAGCTTTGACTGTTTTGAATGGGTGCTGCAGCATCCTTTTTTTTTTGTCTTCTAACCCATGATGATTGTGGTGCCTTGACTGGAGATTTAAAACCATGTAAGTCGTAGAAATCGAGCTTTGGTCCGCTATTTTCTGGAACACCTTCACCTTCTTTTTTTTTTGGATGTACACTATTGAACTTTTTCTCTCTCTTTTTTTCACCACTATCATCGACATTACGAGCGACAAATTGTGTAGATTGAAAAGCAGAGTGTTGTCCACGTGCCCCAGGCTGTCATTCATTTCACGCGCGTTGCCCTTGAGAGCCGCAGTAACTGGTGCCCTCTCGGGATTATCAACTTGTGTAAGGCGATGGCGGGTGTAATTAGCAAACAAGTAATTTTGAAATGAGGTTCATTGCTCTCCAGTTGCAGAAGCCGAAAAGGTAATGTTCTGCTGACTTCAACACTCTCTTCTATCATTCTGTTTTTTTTTTTTTGACAGTGCTCTATTGCGGCTTCATACACATGTGAATAGGCACATCCACGTCCCCCTTTTTTTTTCTTTCTCGCATTGACAAGGAAGAGAGAGATCTCTCAGCCTCATCTAATCCCACTTCTCACACCTGTGAGAGAGCTTTTTTGTTTGAATGCGCAAGCCCGTTGACATCCTCACAACACGAACACGACTACTCGATTTGGTGGCGTCACATTTGCACACACGCACACTTTCTTTCGCTGCCTTTCTCACTTCTTCATTCACATTGGGCAACGAACGTCTTTCCTCCACGCGTCCTTCATCTCTCTTTCTTCTTTTTCCCATAGCTGTGCCACGATGCGCTCCGGGTATGTTGGAATTTTCAATCAGGGTAGCACGTGCTACCTCAACTCCGTCATCCAGGCCCTCTACCACCTCCCCGCCTTCCGCACACGCATTTTTAATCTCCCGAGCAGCGTGACGGATGCGGTGTCTCTGGCGCTGCGGGACATCTTCGCTCAGCTCGAGCTGCGCAACCGCAGCATCACGACGACGGAACTGACGAAGGCGTTTGGCTGGTCGTCGCAGGAGGCGGCGGTGCAGCACGACGTGCACGAGCTCATGCAGCAGCTCTGTGACATCCTCGAGACGGCGCTGAAAGAGACACCGGACAAGGACTTAATTCAGGACATGTTTGGCGGTCTCATGGTCTACCGCTCCAAGGCGGTCGACAACGCCGAGTACCTCTCCGACCGCCTCGAGGACTTCAACACCGTCGAGCTCGTCGTGAAGGACAAGGCGAACATGGAGGAGTCGCTGCAGCAGTTCTCGTCTGGGGAGCGCATTGAGGGCGTGTCGGTGGAGTTGACGCCTGGCGCTGCCCCGACGCCACACACGATTGAGCGCAGCCAACACTTCCTCGACTGTCCCAAGGTGCTCCTCATCCACCCAAACCGCGTCGACTTCGACATGGAGACGTTCGAGCTGGTCACGCTGCGCAACGTCTGGGGCTTCGAGTCGGCCGTGTCTCTCGCCAAGTACATGGTGGACGAGGAGACGCTGAAGCTGGACAAGGAGAGCAAGGAGAAGATGGCGAAGATCACCCGCCGCACCCACCTCGGGTCCAACTACACCCTACGCTCCATTCTCACCCACGCCGGTGACGCAAACATCGGGCACTACTACGTCTACGTCAACTTCGACGGCGAGTGGGTCCGCTTCAACGACGAGATCGTCGAGGCGGCGTCGGAGGAGGACGTCCGCAAGTCCGCCTTCGGAGGCCAGCCCATCCAGTCCCGCTACCGCCTCTTCGACAATGAACGCGCCTCCCTCCTTCTGTACGTGAACGACGACGTAAAGGAGGAGCTGTTGCAGGAGGTGCCGCCGCCGCAGTCTATCGTCGACCTCGGCCGCTTCATCGAGGACGAGCGCACCCGCACGCTGGAGACGCGCAAGTTCAACTACTACGTGTGCGACGACAGCATCGTCGACGTCTTCGACGGCGTCGACGGCGCCTCGGAGAAGTACCTGAAGCAGATCGCTGTGCGGGTGCCGCAAGGGAAACCGTCTGGCCCGGTGCTGGCCGCTACTCTGGCACAGGAGCTGGGTGTGCAGCCGGAGCAGGTACGGCTGTACTACCGTGACCGCTGCCAGTTTCGGCCGTGGTCGTCGGTGGAGTCGGTGCGCAACCCCTACGACTCGCACTATCCCCACCTCTACGTCGACGTCATCCCGCTCGAGGCGGCCGCCGTCGCCGTCGCGGCCGGGGAGACCGCCGAGGAAGACGAGAACGCCAGCGGGCCGGTGCTCGTCTACCTCCGCGGGATCACGGAGAACGGCTCCACCGACGTCCCGGTGCAGATCATCCGCTCCATGACGAAGCTGCTGGCGGCGCTGCCACCTCAAAGCCACGTCTTCACCTACCACAAGAGCACCCCACCGCCGCGCCGCATCACGCGCGTGGACGAGGTGGCCATGGGCGACAACCTTCTCTACTGCGTTGGCGAAGAAAGCGCGGCGGTGGTGCACAAGTTTCTGCGTGACCGCCTGCGGATCAAGACGCGTGTCTTCTACTACGACGAGTACAATGGGACGGAGAAAGAGGTGTTCTGGCTGCGCATGGAGGACTCTGCCCCGTACGGCGAACTGCAGCGCACGCTGTACAAGGATCTCTCGAACTCCAAAGCCGGCCTCCCCAAGGCCGCCTCGCCAGCGCACATCGCCTTTTTTAAACCCGAAACGAGGACAAGCTATGCCCTCTCCATGCCGGTGCAACCGAGCTACCAGATTCACCAGTCTCTCTACCCGATGACCCTTGCCGACCTCTGGGGACGGGCGGAGCAGAACCACAAGCTGGTCATGACGATCCTTCCGCTGCCGCTGACGGACATCGACCTGACCACCCGCGTCCTCCTCAACGGCGGCTTTAAAAACATGCCGCACGTGTACCTCCCACTCGACGCCGATGTCGTGACGTTTCGCCTGCTGCTGAAGCTGGCGGTGGAGCAGCTGGGGCCGCAGATGCGGGAGAGCGTCCTCGCGAGCTACACGGAGCAGCTGGCTGGCAAGGCGAGGGCGGCGCGACTGCTGTGGGTGATGCGTGGTGAGATCAAGCGCGTCTTCGAGGACGACGACGAAGAGATCGCGCTGACGAACCACGGCATCTTGGTGCTCGACAAGCTGTCGCCGACCTTGCCTGGGTACGCGCGCATCGACGTCTTCTTTTGCCGTCGCCGCTCCGGTGAACGCTTCTTTGGGCTGCCGACAAACATCATCGTCAACGCCAACCTGAGCGAGCAGGGGGAGGTGGTGCTGCGGCGCATTGTGAAGAAGCTCGGTTACCCAGAGCTGGAGGAAGCGATGAAAAAGTGGATTCTGTGTGTGATGAACACCACCACACGCAAGACGCGCACGGCCAGCATGAAGGAGGTGCTGGCGGACCTCGTGAAGGACGTGGGCGGTGCGCCGTTTGTGTTTCTAGTGGATCGGCCGCAGATGCTGCACCTCGACGGCACAGAGGAGGAGGACCGTCATCAAGAGTCCATTGTCATCAAGTCCACCTCCAAGACGGATCTCTCAGCCCTGTGAGAGGGGTGTAGAGAGAGAGAGGGCGCTCAAAGCATCTCCACGTAAAGCTGTCTTGCGTTGTGGGTTTCGCTGCACGCTAAGATGTGTCTAGCACCTGCACTTCTACCGCCGTCGTCAGGGACTTCAACGTGTCCATTTCGGTTGTCTCGCTGACACAGTGCTTCGAGTGTCTTACTCTTTTTACTTTTTTATGCTTGAAATTATCGGTTCCCACTATGTGCTTTGCTTACATAGACGTTATGATTGCTTGAGGTGTTGTTGTTTTTTTTTGGTACTGAGGAGTTCCTTTCAAAGTAGTGTAAACTCCGCTCTGCTTTTTTCCCGTACGTATAGCAGTTCGTGTTCGATGACGGCTTGGTTCGTCAGCGTACCGGGTTCTTTGTGTTTAGCACCTCTACCTCTGTGTTAAATCTGGCATGTGAGTGCTACTCTGCTTGTTTTTTTTTTCTATTCTGCGTATGACTAGAAGTGTATCTTTTTATCCTCGTTGTTGTTAAACGAAGGTGTTGCTGATGGACAGCTGTTCAACGTGAAGCTACCCCCACGTCACACAAGTTTCTAATCCAGTCTGTAGTACAAGTGGGAGAATCGCGCAAGCAAGTTGACGTACTTGTGTGTGTGTGTTGTCATTGGTTTAATTGTTTTCTTTGGAGAGAGTGGTTGAGATGCTCATGGTGTGTAGTTTACATCTCGTTTTTCTCTATTTCTTTATACGTCGATAACAAACATTCTTCTTCGTTTTCCTGTGGCTGTAGTGGAGCTGCTTGTTGGCATCTGTACTGTTAAGTGTTTCTTATTATTGTTGTCATCGTTTCCTAGCGTCTTCAAGCGATAGGGGGCAAAACAAAGAAATGACAGGTTTAAGCGTCAGTGCTGAGGCACAGCTGCTGCAGGCAAATGAAGGACATAAGTTCCAGGAAAAGCAGTGTTTGAGATTGTCGCGCGACTTGAGCTGTACACAAGAGAGGTGTTGGCAATCATTGCTCCTCTCCAACGCTATCGCTACCAGGCATTTCTTGTGCATTGTAAAGGTACGTCAGCAGCTTTGCTCCCCAACAGCGGATATCGCTCCTACTGTGGCGATAGCGATTCAACTAGTTGAACGAACTGACATTTAAATACGGTCGCCGATAGGACAGCTGCAGTGCCCTGCATGATCCTTTCACCAGCTCCATCCTTATTGTCTTTTTTTTCTCTTTTTGTCCTCTGCCTCCCTTCATGTTTTTGTGTTCCCCCGTTCTCTTCCTTAATGCTCTTCAAAGTGGTGATTTGTGTGCTCCAAGTCCATAACACCTCCCGTTGTAGCAACACTACTGCAAAGCGCATCAAGAATTGCGGAGGAGCAGCAACGAGAGACGAAGTAAAGGAAAAAAATGCCCCCAAAGGCCAAGGTTGCGGAAGCAAAGCCCAAGTCGAAGAAGGCGCTCGCCTTGGAGGAGGCCGTCAATCAAGCCAACAGCGATGCTCAACAGATCTACAAGCAACACGAGCAACTGCGTGCAAAGGCCGACCAGATCGAAAAAGGTCACCGCGAAAACCTTTTCCTGGACGAGACTGTAGCCCGTGCGCGTTTGAAGGAGGAGCGGCAGCACTTTCGCAGCCTCGTCGCCGACCTCAGAGCGGAGGAGCAGCTCGCCTACGCCACGCACGCCAAGCACAGCGAGTGGGCTGCGATCTCAGCTGCGTCGCGCCTACCCGACGTGCACAACCCGGCAGACATCAACTCGTTTCTCGCCATCTGGCGCAGCCGTCAGGCGGCGTACGACAGCTACGTCCCGGAGACCACCATCATCGTCTCCTCTGTGCCGGACGGGGCCGGCGAGAAGCGGCTGACGTTTTTGCGTGGGGAGCAGCGGCTGCCACCGGCGAAGCGGCGGGAGGAGGTGCGAAAGGAGCTGCTGCAGTGCTACGATGCTTATGAGCTGGCGGAGAAGATGAAGGAGGCGCAGGACGTGGCGAGAGACGCTGCAGCGACACCCGCCATCGCCGCCGACAGCACCGCCGGCGTCGCCCGATCACGCACCGCGCTGCCACAGCAGCAGCAGCAGCGGCAGCAGGTTGAAGTACTGGAGGAGGTCTACGCGCAGCTGCGCGCCACCTTCGACTTTGTCGCTGCCAACGTGCTTCGCTTTTACGACGAGGTCATCGACACCGCCGATGGCGAGACGCTCATGCGCACTGTCACCACAGCCAACCCCGTCATCAAGTTTGGCATGTGGGTGAAGACAAAGGACATCACGCGCAGCTTTACCTCGCTGGCCTTCCCGGAGATTGAGGTGCGACTCGATCCGAAGCAGAGCACGCTGCCGAAGCTGCCCAAGGCGCTGGGGCTGAGCCGGGAGAACATCGCCGTGCGTGCCGTGCAACTCGCCTTCGACCCGTTCTCCTGCTACGCCAAGCGACGCGCACAGTACTACGCACTTGACTGCACCATCAAGCTGGACCTGCTGAGCTTCGAGGAGCGACCGCGGCGCAACGGGGAGTGGCTGCTGCGCGGCGAAACAGCCGAGTCGCACCAGCTGCACGTCGAGGAGTACCCCCCACGCACGGTGGAGGCCCGGGCAGAGGACCCGGCGCTGCGCATCTCCTTCGAGGTGCCACACACCATCGTCGTCCGCCAACCCAGCCTCTTCATCGGCAAGTGGAACGAGGAGGCACAGGAGTGGGAGCCGTGCAGCCGCGCGATGCTCGGTGCCTCTTTCGGCAACACCGCCCACGTCGCCGACAACCCGCGCCGCGCCACCTTTGTGACGGCGGAGTTTGCCCAATTTGCCGTCCTGCACGAGACTGTCTTTGACGTGCTGTATGAGAGCTGGAGTCTGAAGCCTTTCGATGGCAACCGCGTGCTCATCTCGCTGGAGGGCCGGCACCGCGGCGACGCCACCGATCGCGAGTTCCGCTTTCTGCTGGAGGACGCGAAGTGCCGGCTGCTGCAGCCCAGCGACGAGGCCCTGGCGTCGCTGCGGAAAGGCTGGTGGAGTCCCGCGGTGCTGCTGCGCAAGCTGAAGCAGGCAGGCTTCAACTTCTTGGTGCGGGATGAAGAGGCGGTCTTTCTCGAGAACGTGGTGCCAAAGTCGCGTGCGCTGGAGGAGCGGGCGTACGCCGACATTGCGCAGTTCTGCCAGCGCTTCACCATCGCCAGCACGCAGCACAACAAGAACGGCGAAGACGCTGACATGGCCCTCTTTCGCGTCTCGAAGACCTGGCTGCGGCCCGAGGAGGAGGACGAGAACTTCGACATCCCGACAGCGGTGGATGTGTGGCACTCGGTGCGCTACCGCAAGGACGACTGTGCGCTGGTAGCGTTCACAGAAGCAGATGAAGCAACGGACCTGAACCTGATCAGTGGCACGGAGACGCACTACAACCTGTACTCTCTGCTCGCGCCTATCAAGGGTGAGGAGGAGCTGCGTGGGCAGCTGCTGGACACGAACTACCTGTTGCGCCGCTGCGTAACCCAGTTTCTGCACCTGGTGCGTCCCCTAAGTTGGGGCTGAGCACTGCGCTGGTAGCGGCGGTTGTGTTGGTGGTGGTGGTGAGGGGCGACAGGTGAGGAGGAGCTGCGTGGGGAACACTTCTCGTCGTGTTTTCTGTGGTTTGTTCTGATTCCTATGTACATTAGTATCCGTTGAAGATCTAGATTGCAGTGATGTTCTTTAGTTTACCGTATCTCTCTCACGTTGGCACAAACACACACACATACACGACAAAAAAAAATGTCTGTATTGTACCTCCAGTGATGATGGTGACGATATCCGGTCACCAAAAGAAAGAGAGCAGCACCGTTTAGACTTGCAAGCCCTGTGCGCACTCTACCAAGCAGCGCTTCATGACGCTTCTCCGCGGCCACTCTAAACCAGTAGGGACGCGCAGCCTCAGCATGACCAGTGAGACGCAAGTCAGCTCGTTTTTTTTTTCTGTAGCTTTGCTGGCGAACAGACTCATGAATATTCTATCCACGCAATCGACTCGTAAGTACTCTATTCAGCAAACGTCGCGGTTTCTTTGTTTTTCTCCCTCCAAAGTACAATCCATCTTTCTTTCCTTCCTTTCTTCGTTCTGTTGCACTGCCTTCTTTTGCACCATTCAACCAAACCTGTATTAAAAAGAAACGAAACACACAAGAGGAACACGGACGCGGGCGACTGCGTTGCGCTGCAAGACTCTGCCGCATGTTTCGTCGCACCGCGCTGCGGCGCGTCTATGAACAGTTCGAAGGACACATCTCCGGCGACAAGGGTCACATGACCCTGCAACAGGCCTGCACCATCTTCGGCTTTCAGCTCGACGAAGAATGGAAGAAGAAGGACATCAAGAAGCGATTTCAAAAACTCGCGCTGAAGTTCCACCCAGATCACGGCGGCACGAGCGAGCAGTTCCAGATGCTGAAGGAGGCACAAAACCTGCTGCTCACCCACCGGCACGACCGCGGCAGCGACCGCGCACCGCCTGGCAGCAAAGCCGAGGCCGGCGAGGGTGGAGGTGTGAACTTTCGCCGCATGAACTACGACAATCTGACCAACACGATTCACCGTCAAACGGCTGACCGGCCAGAGTACCGCTCCTTCAGCCTGCAGGACTTCGCTGTCTTTCTCGTCTTCATCACCTGCGTCGGCGGCTACTACTTCTACAAAACCTACACGACGCAGATGCGTGTGCTCCGCAGCCGGTGGAGCTACTCGGAGGACAAGATCCGCGACGACTACAAAGGGAAGAAGACGTCGGAGACGGCGTGGCACCCGTGGATGGCGGACTCCGAGACGCGCGACCGCATGGACGACATCGCGGTGCTGCAGGGCAGTGTCCGTCGCGAGCTGATTGAGGAGAAGCGGAAGGAGACGCCGCTCGTGTACACGCCGTGGCAGTCGGGTGGGCCATTTGCGCGGCACATGGCCCCGGCTCACCCACGTGAGGCTAGCGTTGATGCTGGTGCTGCGACGGCGATGGCGGCAGCAGACACAGAAGCAGAACGCTCGACCAAAACAGAGCGGGCGACGGCGTAGGTCAAGTCTTGTTGTCGCTTCTCGCTTCGTGCAGAAAGCTCCGTCGGCTCTGCTGGAAGGCTTCAACTCTTGTTGTCACAGTGTCCGTTGTAGCGGACTATTCACACACAAAATATCTTTGAATAACTAGTTGCTGTAGTTTTCTTTCGTTTTCCTCTTTTTGTGTGTGTGTGTAGTTGAATGCTCCACTGAATGCAGAATTCTAAATACGACACGGTAGGGCTCTAGCGTCCTGGAAGGATCCGTTGTGGCGCAAGGTGGTCCTTCACGCGACGTCAAATGCAGCCGTTTCCCTGTGTTTGTGCCGTCATAGAATTGCACAGTGGTGAAAAAAGTACCGTGGCCCCTCCACCTCCTAGTGTTGCTTCTTGATGGCTTACAGCTGACTTCTTGAAGGTGATCTGGTTCTCTTCTCCACCTGTACACACATCATCTTTCTGTCTCTTTTTCTTTCTTCTTCCAGTTCCTCTCACCTCGCTGTGACGGAGGTCTGTCAACAGCAACAGCGGGAAGTCTTTTCCTTTTTTTTTTGCTCCTTTTCAGCTTACGCGTGTTGTGACTCGATCGCACGCACTCCGCCCATCTCCTTCGTACACCGAGGAGCTGTAGACTCAAGTGAACATCCGCTTCTTCGAATTGATTCTACCCAACACAACTCGCCACCATAATAACCAAAAATTAACAGCAAAAATTCTCCCTGTTTATAGAAGGACGCGACCTCATTTGCCTTGTTTCTGTAGATTAGAGGATCTGTCAACGCCCACGTCCGATGAGGGCAGCATCGGCGTCTGACGCTACACCTGCGGCAGCTGGCGAGGAAAGCAGTAGTGAAACACCAGAGGCAATGCAGGATGCCCCAAACCTTTCCTCACAAGAGGCAAGCCGGCTGCGAGAGGAGCTGCAGCAGTGTCAAGAGAAGTTTGCGTCGTGGAAGGAAAAGGCGAAGAGCGGGGTGGACAGCTTGCGCTCCCAGATCGTTGACCTCACCCAGCGACTCGATCGGTCGGAGCAGCGTCGGTTGACGGACTTCCGCACGATCGAGCATCTGCGGTCGTTGCTGTTGGCCAAAGCAGACGTTGTGCAGGCTCATGCATCCGCCTCGGCGTACTTGCTCGTAGACGCCGCCACTGCACCTCACGCAGGCGTGCAGAATGGTGTGTCGGCTACGCCGCCACAGTCGGATGCCATTATCAAGAAGCTGCAGCGTACGATTCAAGATCAGTCCGACCGACTGAAGGAGACGCACCACGCACTGAAGCGAAGCACGAACGAAGTGCAGCAGCGTGTGGAGGCTCTGCAACGGCAGGACGAGGCCATGGCGTTGCTGAAGCGACGCGTCGAGGCACTCGAGGTAGCGAACCACTCCCTCGAGGAGCAGCTCATGAACGTGCCGAACGTGGAGGAGTGGCGAGCAGCGCAGGATGAGCTGGACAACCAGCTGGAGCGCTCCCGGCTGGAGTACGAGACGCGTGAGAGCAACCTCGTCCTGCAGCACAGCAGCGAGATCCAGGCGCTGAATGCGGCACACGAACAGGACATACGGGAGCTGCAGCGGGACGCGGAGGAAAAGATCTCGCAGGCGGTGCAGAACGCTCTGGCAAGCCAAGCGCAGGCCGCGGCATCGGCGTCCGCTCAACAGGCCCACCAGCAGCGGGAGACGGAAGACTCCGTCTACATGGATCTTCTGCGGGACTACAAAGCCCTTGAGGTCACCGCCGCCTCCGCTGTGAAAGAGAGGGACGTCTTGCTGGACCAGCTGAGGGCACTGCTGCGCGAGTTGCACGACTTCTTTCGCGCGATCGGCGCGGGTGGCAGCATGGGGGGAAGCGCCGCGCCAACGATCGGTGGGAGTTTGACCGACGCCATGGCCGTCACGGACGCGATTCGGCAGGTTGGCGAGCAGCGAGTGCGGTTCGTTGCCCTCCAGGAAGATCTCAGTCGGTGTCGTCGCGAGGTGGTGCAGCTGAAGCGGGCGAAGCCGTCGGCGCCGCTGGACGGCCTTGGCGCACAACAGACGCAGTACGTCCGCTCCGTCGTGGTGCAACTCCTCTGCTCATTGAACGATGCAACGGTGGCAAAGCGGCTGCTGCCTGTGCTGAGCATGCTGCTAAAGTTCAGCGACGATGACCTGAAGGCGGTGACGAAGGCGATGCCGCAGTGGACAAGTCATCGCTAGCTCGAGTGGTCTCCTGCTTGGCGTGCCCGCTGGACGCAAGGAGCTTGCTGCGAGAGGCTTGCACACTGCTGCTCAACTGCCTCCCAACTTGCGAGAGCTGATCTGGGCCCACACACACGGTGGTAGTAAAAGTGTTGTTCATCTGCTGCTGGGTTTTCGTTTTTTTTTTACTTCCTACTCATGCACGTAATGCTGCTCAAGTGGAGAAGTAAATCACCAATGCGACCCAAACAACAACAACAAAAAGTCTTTCAGTGGTACAATCCGTCAATAGTCTTGTTTTTTACCACTCGCTTGTATCGAAAGAGTGAACGGTGCAGTCAAATGCACTGGACAACGGTGGTGGTAGCGTTTCGTCTGGTTTTCTCTGTGTGGTGGTCGACTCGAGGTTTTGTGTGGAGCTGAAAGGCACTTTGTTCGATCTGACCCATTGTCTTCCGCGCCGTCATCGCTCTCTCCCTCTCTCGCTCTCTCTCAATTATCATCTGCACACTTTTCGTCTACAGTTGCATCGGGTAGCAAGCAGCAACGTCGAAGAAAAACAGAGCACAGACACATCCCTTTTTGCCAGGCTTGCATCCCTTTTTAGACTAGCAAAGTGCAGGCAATTACCGTCCTTCTCTTTTTTACTTTCCACCTGTGTTGTTTTACACGCTCACACAGTCTTTCTAGGAACGCGTCACGGATCACGAACACGCAAGCGCAGCGACAGCAGTAGTAGAGACGAGATGACGTCGCTCAAGAATCGACTCGCGGCCGTTTTCTTCTTCACCGACCCGGATGACGCACTGTCGGCTGAGAAGGCCCGCAACGAGGAGGCGC
This sequence comes from Crithidia acanthocephali, assembly GCA_000482105.1. Taxonomy (NCBI): domain Eukaryota; phylum Euglenozoa; class Kinetoplastea; order Trypanosomatida; family Trypanosomatidae; genus Crithidia; species Crithidia acanthocephali. Next base: position 41,715 of record AUXI01000056.1, on the reverse strand, counting down.
GGGCGAGGGCAACGGAGATGCGGCTGCGCGACAGCCAAGAGGAGCGCGACTTCAAGAACACGCTGGACCAGCTTGACAACAAGGTCAAGCGGAAGCGGGAGCGCTACGCGAGCCAGGCCGCGCCGATGCTGAAGGAGTTTGACGACATTGCCATCTCGCAGCATTACTACCAGGAGGTCGGCAACAGCGTCAGCGCGCAGGAGAGCTTCGTGGACCAGATGAAGCAGCGGGAGGTGCAGCAGTTTGGGTACATGAGCAAGAAGCTCATCTCCGTCGGCCTCAACTTCGAGGCACTCCGGCAGAAGATGCAATCGGGCGAACCCTTCGCGCAGGAGCTTCGGGCAGCCCTCGACGACGCCGAGAGCGACGACTTGGCGGTCATGTCGGCCCCCCTGCAGCACTTCGCGGAGCGAGGTGTGCCGAAGCCGACGCTGGTGCGCGCCGCCGCCTTCGACTTGGCTCGGTCGATCGAGGAAACCGGCAAGGCGCCGGTGCAGCAGCCCGTGCGTGGGTGGTTGGACTTGTTGAAGTTCCGCACGGCGTTCAGCCCCTCGACGGTGGACCAAAACGAGGTGCGCGCGCGACGGACGGCGACGCAGTTTACGCGACTCGTGGAGCAGAACCAGTACGCCGCCGCGCTGTCCCTCGCCGAGGAGGCGGCGCAGTGGACGCGGAATGAGAAGGACGCCTCGCTGGAGTACTTCAGCAACGCGTACCAGAGCTTCCGCCAGGCTGCGGTGCCGGCGATTACGGCTGAGATCTTCTTAGCCTACGGTTCTGCCTCGCTTAATGCGTCACGCTTCGCCTGTGTGGCGCACATGCTGAAGGAGCAGTGAGCACATTGAACACAGTAGCTGACAAGACCCCCATTGCTCGAAAGCTGGTCCCTTGGTTTCTGTTCTTTCCCACCCTGGGTGTTTTCTCCGTATCGTTGTTGAGTTCACTCTTTGGCGCCTTTGTTTTCTTCTCTACTCTATTCCTTTCCTCCTCTAGTTGGCATCCCACGTCGGTGTGCCGTGCACAAGTAGTCTAGCTTGTTATCACAATCTCAAAAAGAAAAAAATAATAATAACCCGTAAGTGTGGAAGTCAGTTTTTTTTCTTCGTATTCGCGCTGACTGTCATTGGCTTGCGATGCTGTGCAGCTTGCGCGTTCACTGAGAGTCATGGTATGCATGGTGGCAATCAGAGAAAACAGAGAAGCTCAACCAGCATGAAGTATGCTTTGCTACGAGAAGCTGTCAAGAGCGTTTTTGCGTGGCAGCTACGTGCCAATCGGCTCTCTGTGTGTTTTCTATTTCTCCAGTGTTTTCTTGCAAATGCAGTTTCTTTAACTTGGCAACCTCCCCGAGCAGTCCATGTGCACATCCTTGCTTGTGTATCTCTTTTTTCCTCTTCTCCTCCCTTTTTTCTTTCTCTTTACTTCTCCACAGAATTGTCACACTGACCCAGTCAAGGCAACCTTTGCGGTCATTCAGCTGACAGTTCCCCGCAAGCGAAGCAACAAGAACAACAACAACAATAGAGAATACACAAGCGCTACATCTGAGCCTCGTTTTTCAACCTCTCACCCACGCTGCTACTGCAATGGGTAGCAACAGCAACCATGTGAAGCAGCTGCTTGCGACCGCACGGATTCACCACCGTCCTGAGCTGCTGCAAGAGGTCGTGGACGAGCTGTTGGCGACGGAGGCGAAGTCCGGCTCCACGTCCACCGAGCTGCGAGTGCTGAGTGCGGAGGTGGCGGTGGAGCTGCTGCAGTGGCCGGTGGCCTCGCAGCTGCTGCGCGGCGTAGGGGCCTCACACGAGACTCGACTCCTGCGCATCCGCAAGATCTTCTGCGACGTACTCGTCTCGCTGCACGACGTCGACACGCAGCTCTCACTGTCCGAGGAGGAGAAGCTGCAGGAGAAACTGATGGGCACGGCGACGGTGCTGCAGACGCTGGCGGACAGCGTGGAGATGTGGCCAGACAGCGTGGACGCCGTACTGATTGGCATCCGCACGCTGTGGAGCGTTATTCGTCCCTTGCTGGACGCCGGGCGGCAGGCGGAGGTGTGTGACGCGGTGGTCTTCCTCGCAACGCTGCACCAGCAGCTCCGCATCGGCGGCGGCTACACCCTCGTGCAGTGGATGACGCGCAGTGCGCTGTGCCTCTTCGCGGCGGACCGGGTGGGCGAAGCCGTTGCACACTTTGCCACCGCGACGGAGGCCGCGGCGCTGCTGTCGAACCAGCGACTGTACGTGCAGCTGCTGCGCATGGCCGCCGCCGCCATCAGCGCAAAGGAGAAGGCTGCCGCGACAACGAAGGGCAAGACGGAGTTTCTCGGCAGCTACCGCGCGCGCCCGGTCATCTACGCGGTGCTGCTGACGCAGCTGGTGCTCACCGGGCAGGTCGACGTCGATGCCTGCCGCGAGGAGCTGCACAGCACCTACGAGAGCATGCACAGCGGCAACTCGGAGGTGGTGCTGCCCACGGAGGCGGCCGCCACGGCAGCTGGCAAGGGAAAAGAAGACACCGGCAGCAAAGGCGCAACAGCAGCAGCAGCAGCAGCAAGCCCCGGCCACACGAGCAACGGATACCTTTACCATTACGGACCTCGACGTCATCGAGGAGGTGCGGAGCGACTTGCTGCTCTGCCTGGCCCTGTACGACACACTCACCCCACAGCAGCAGGAGGAGTTGGAGGAGAAGCGCGGCAGTGCCAACAGACGGGTGCGCAGCTTCACAGCCTACGCCGCGTTGGTGCAGGAGGCACGGCAGCGCGGGCTTGCCCAACTCCACGCATGTGCCGACGCCTCCGTACTGACATCGACGCACCGAGCCGACTTCAAGGCCGTGGCGCAGCAGCTGCTCTCGGTGCTGAAAGGCACCAACGCCATCCACGACGAGAGCGAACGGCAGTACACGCTGCACGTCGGGGCGTCGCTGCTGTGGAACTATCTCCTGCCTTTCTTGCAACCCGCCTTCACCAGCGACGTGCAGCCCGCCCTGGATGTCGTTTTGGAGGTGAGCCAAGCCGCCATCCCTCTCCTGCGTCCCCTCTTCCTGCAGGTTGGCCTGCAGCAGTGCCACATCGCGTACCACGAGGACCACCGCTCCATTCTGCATCACCTGCTGCCGGTGCTGAAGCAGGAATACACCCGCGGCAACAACAGCGGTGACAGTCCGCCGATCGAGTTCGCGCTACAGTGGATGCAGTACCAGCTGACGGTGCTGGACGAGCCAGAGAGCAGTCTCACCAACGAGCAGGATCGGTGCCTCTTCGCGATTGAGCAAGCGCGAACCGTGTCGAACCCGTGCAAGCGCATTCCCCTGCTCAAGGCAGCCTTCCAGCACCTGCCGCCTCTGCTACGGGAGGAGCCGCGACCAGAGCCAGTGGCACCGGAGGTCTCCACAAAGCATGGAGGACACACGCAGCAGCAGCAGCAGCAACAACAACAGCAACAACAGAAGGAGGCGCAGTTAGCGGCAAGTGGCTTCACTCCAGCCGTGCAGCAGCGTCGGTCCACGGTGCAGCTGTACAAGGAGTTGCTGGATCTGTGCATGGAGGACGTTAGCCCGTCACTCTTCACGGTTGCCGGTGCCGTGGCGGAGGCGCTGCGCTCGTTGCCGCGACGCCCGCCCGGGCCGGTGGTGGACGACCTCGAGGAGATCCAGGCTGCTGCGACGCTGCACAGCGCCACTCTGCAGTGGAAGCAGCTGGAGGACGAGGCGAGTGCGCAGGCGGAGGGAGGTGGTGCTGCCACAAAGCAGGATGCGGCGGTCCGTCACGTGTCCCACGGAGGCAGTGGCGAAGCGCTGCTTGTTACTCTGCTCAAGGAGGCCGCACAGCGCGGTGCCGCATTGGAGGCACGCCGCACCGGCAGCGGCGCCTGGATCGTCGCCAACGCCTGCATCACTTTCCTGGCGATGAAGCAGAGTGCCTACAACGCCGGTGACTACAGCGCACACATGGTGGAGCTGCTCGAGCTGCACAGCACCTACACCGCCCTCTTCGCTAAAGGTCGCGCGCAGGACGTTGCGCTGCTGTCGGACCTCACCGTCGCAGCCGTCGTCGGCCTTCTGGCCGGCTTCGTCGTGTCCAAGGCAGCGGCAGTCACGGGCCCGCCTAGCTCGCCGGCGAGCCCGGTGCAGCCCGCGCCGAGCTTTGTGCCACACGACGCGACGTATAGCGGCCTCATCCAACGTCTTCAGCTCTGCACGGCTGCGGAGGCGTCAAATGCACAGCTGCGTAAGGCCGAGGCCCTCAGCCGCGAGGCGCTGCAGCTCATCCAGGCACCGCGGCATAAGTGGTTCATTGCGATGCTCTACCCGACAGTGCTGCGCCTGCTCAACGAAAAGCCAGTCGTCTTCCTGCACCCACAGGAGCAGCTGCTGATCCACCTCGGCGTTCTGGCTGGTCCCTCGCTGAGCGCCGCGGACCGGCAGCTGCTGCTCGAGCAGGAGATGCGCGTGCTGCTGCGCAAGGACCCGAGCGTGCGGCTCTGTGCGTGGGTAGCGGCGGTGGCGGCAGAGATGCACCTTGAAGACGCGGTGCTGGAGGGCTGCCAGCTCGCAGACGGCCTCTACGCCTGTGGCCGGCTCGGCTGGGACTCCATCTACGGCGTACAGCGCTCTGCCGCGTACACCGGCTCGTCGGCAGTCGTCGCGAGCAGTAACACGACCGGTGGCGGTGGTGGTGGATTGGGGGCCACGCTGAGCGGCACCAGTGGCGCCATCAACAATGCGAGTGCGAACAAGAAAGGATCGATAAGCCTCGTCCTTGTGCAGCGGGAGACCGTCCCGCCGGTGAAGCCGGACACAGACGACTGGGGGGCCTACGCGCAGCTGCTCTCGATGAAAACGCTCGTGTGCGCGAACCACCTCCAGGGCCTCAGCGGTGATGTGCGCCGCCTTGCCCTGCAGCAGCTCTTCACGAACTGCGTCAACTCCATCATCGCCGCCATTCACGGTCCGGCGTGTGGTAAAGTCGCTCATTTTCTTCGCGCCTTCAGCGCCTACTACGCGATCCTGCGCGACAACAACAACACGCTGCAGCTGTCGCAGGCGACCTTCATTCTGCCGAGCTTGCGCATGCTGCTCTCCAAGTCGATTCTCACGCAAATCCCGAAGCGCGAGTGGAGTGCGACTTTCACCGAGCTCGTCTACCAGCTCAGCGCCATCCTCGTGTACGTCTCCTACAGCAGCGGGCGGAGCGACGATGTGCAGCAGCTCGGCGCGCACCTGCGCCTCCTCCGCGAGCTGCTGCCTCCGCGCTTCCAGAAGTCGTTGAAGGTTCGCGAGACAACGGAGGTGTGCTATCAGAACCCGTCCGTGGAGGGCTTTCTGCACCTCTCACGCAACATGGAGGCGGAGCTGCAGGCACACGGCTGGCTCATCGTGGCGCAGCGGGCCGCCGATGAAGCCAGCGCAGCCGAGGCTTTCGCACTCGCTCTGTCTGGGACGCAGGCGAACGCCTTTGCCCGCGCGCAGTGCCTCTTCGAGTTTGCCTACACATCCCTGCAGCAGGGCAGCGCACCGCTGTCGCAGTCGACGGATCAGCTCCGTGAAGCACTCCGTGTGTTGGAGCATCTGCCGGACAGCGTGCCGCTTCTGCAAGACAACAGCAGCGGTAGTAGGAGTAGCGCTGGTGCGGCGCAGCAGTCCAGCAGCGTGCACGCGGCGCTGGTGGACAAGTCGCTCACGGCGTTGTTTTTGAGGACGAGCCGAAGGCGACCGCGCGAAGGCAGCGGTGCCACGACGGTCAGTGACCAAGCCGGGGGCGGAGCGAAGAAGCGTCCTGCGGCTGCGGCAGCAGCAGCTCGCACGGCAACCAAGGCGAATGCGACCGGTAAAACGAGGCTCACCAGCAAGAGCAGCGCCACCGCCGCCAGCACGCCAACAGTCAACTTCCAGCACGTGTTTTTAGGGCTGCGCATCGTGGCGGTGCTCTTCCGCGTCGCCTCCTCCGCCGCCCCTGCTGCCACCGGTGCTGGCGCGTCAGCTGTGAAGGCAACGAAAAATGCCTCGATGGCGTCGCGGCGGGACTGTGCCAACGTCATGCTGGACTACATCTTGTGCCTGTGGGAACTGTGTGGGAAACTGCTGCAGAGAGAGGACGCTGCGAAGACAGCGCCCAACGTGGAGAGCAATCCGGACAGCAGCATCGCTACCGCTAACACGACCGACACCGCCTTTGCACTGCCGGACAGCCCTACCGACTTCTACGGCTTCGTTGAAGTCGCCGGTGCAGCGCAGCGCGTGCGGTGCCTGGTGCCCGATGAGGAGCTCCAGCTGAACACGGAGGGAATGTGGCAGTCGCTGCTGCAGCTGGGCCACTTTCTGATCCTCACGGGAGATGAGGCGCACGCCTTCATGGTGTACGCGTGGCTCCGCTTTGCTGCCGTGGTCGCGCTCGGTGAGCCGACGAGCAGCGCGCCGTGTGCGTTGGTGCAGCGGGTGTGCAACCTGCAGATGTGCCTTGCTGCCGTGCGAAGTGGGCGGAGCGACGCACCGTACGTGGCTGCCCTACATCGGCTGGAGGAGGCGCACCTGCCGCTGGACTGCGCTGCTTTGTGGTCCGCTGGTGAGCCCGCTGCCACCGCAGCAGCAGCGCCGGCATGCCCAACATGGCTGACAGACTTTGTGCTGGCGGAGTGTGACGCCCGCATGGCGTTTGGGCAGATCGAGGAAGCAGCCGCCATTGCGTCGACGTACCTCCTCCCCAACGCCACGGATCGAAGGGTCGGGAAAAGCGACGATGATGAGCTGCCGACAGAGGTGGAGTTGAGCGGGCGGCGCATCCTCGCCATGCACGAGGTCGTGCGCGGCCGCTACGACGACGCGCTGAGCATGGTTGACGCGGCGCTGCACAGCATGCGGAGCCACCGCAGCGCCTTCGAGCCGTCCGGCCGCTTCTCCGTCGCTATGTGGATCCACCTGTGCGAGGTGAAGCTGCGTGCCTTGCTCGCTAAGAGAGCCGTCGCGGAGGTGGTGCGGTACGTCGGGGCGGTCCGCGCGCAGCTACTCGGGTGGCGTGCGACGGCGATGGCGGTGCCGAAATCGTCGCAGACACTGCACACGCTGAGCCTGCGCGGCGAGCTGGAGGATGCGGTGCAGTACTGGGCGAAGCAAGTGCTGGCCTTCGCGTCGAATCTCCACCCGTCCTCCACGGCACTGCAGCTCTTCCCGACCTTCGAGGGCCCGCTACGCAGCACCGCCGTCAAACTCTTCCAGGAGGTGGTGGCGCTGACGGAGAGCTGCGACACCGTCTACTGCAAAATGTACGGCGCAACGGCGCGCTTCCGCCTGCGTGATCGCGTCACGCCGGCGTGGGTGGCGCAGCACGCGGACGCCGCAAAGGAGCACCTCTGCCCCCGCCTGACGACGCTCCTGGCAGAGATGAAGTCGTTGCAGCAGCTCGCCGATAGCCTGACGTACGCGGTGGACGGTGCCGTGGCCAACGACGGCAGCAGCAACTGCGAGACAACAGCAGAGGCAGCAGCCACGGCGTCGGCCGCACCTCGACGGGTGCATGTCGCCACCAGCCTCTCAGTGTGGAAGGCGTTTCTGCTTTACTGGAGCGCCGTGGACCACCTCGAGGCCAACCGCATCGTGGAGTGCCTACTGGGCAACTTCCGTCGCCTCTCGATGGCCGACCTGCACTTGCCGACCTCCGCCGCACCGGCGCACCTGGAGAAGGAAGTGCTAAAGTTCATTCGTGGGGTGGCAGGCAACAACACGCCCATTGCGGAGAAGGATGGCGACGCCACAACGACGGCGGCGCGGAGGCCGTCGGACCACAAGGTCGGTGCTCGCTGGCGCCACACAACCAGGTCGGCCGCGACGGAGATCGAGCAGGCGCTGCAGCACTACGGGCTACCAACGCAGGAAGCCACAGCCGTCATGGATCTCTCGACGGTGCAGCTGCTCATCCAGAAGGCGGTGGCGCTCGCCGCCCCGTGGTCCTTCTCACGCCTCGCCAAGACCATCCTCATCACCTTGGCTGAAATGGAGGTGCAGCGCGTCACCGAAAACCAAATCGCCGCCGCAGACGACATGATGGGGGAGAAGCTGGACCGGCAGCGGGAGGTGGTGCTGACGGCGGCGTGGAACCGCACCCCGCTGGTCCCGCCGAAGACAGACAAGGCCATCAGTCGCACGCGCAAGAGCCTGACACTTGGAAAGCAGCGCTCCTCCAACGAGGCGTCCATGACACTCTCCGCGCCGGTGCTGTCTGCGGAAGAGCAGGACCTGCTGCAGTGCATCAAAGACGGTGCTGCGGAGGCGGTCCACTACCTGCACCTCGATCTGGCTGCACAGCTCTACGATCACCTCAGCAACCTCGCCGTGCTGCTCGGCCGACCTCGCCTGGCCGCTGCCGCCGCTGAGCAGATGCAGGCATGTCAGCTGACGGGTTTTTTGTGCGGCAAGGCAGTGGCGGAGATGGCGGACGGAGTGGAGGGGCGGCTGTGGCGTCAGTTCCATTCGGTGCACTCGCTGCTGCGCAACGCCACGGCGTGCCGCACTGCCCTCGAGGAGGTGCTGACCGTCTCGCCGATGGGCAAGTACATCCGCAGCTGCGCCATGTTATGCGTGGAGGACAAGAAGGACGAGGAGGCGCCGGTGCCGCCGTCGTCGCACGTGCGGGATGCCGTGTCGCTTGATGTGTCGCCGTACGTGATCGATGCGCCGGTGCTAACCATCGCCCTCAGCAGTGGCCACGATGACTACTGCCTCGTGCTGCTGCGACACCCCGATGGTGGTGTCGAGGGACGCCGCCGCAGCCTGGCGGAGGCGGAGCGACGCTCCCTCGTGCAGCAGTGTGAGGGGATGCAGACCCAGACGTCCGAGCTGCTCGGCAGTGCGAAAGGCGGCCGTCTGGGCAGTGCGGCGCAGCGCGTCACCTCCGAAGACGCCGTCAGCCTCGTCGACTCCGTCACGCCCATCACGTCGCGGCTGCTGCTGGACTTCCAGCCCTCGCTGCAGTCCTTCGGCGCCAAGTCGCCGCTGTACCTGTGCGTGGAACCGAGCCTGCAGGCGTTTGCGTGGGAGCAGACGAGCGTGCTGGCGACGTGCTCGGCGGTGGTGCGGGAGCTGAGCGCTGCGGCGGTGGTGAGCAAGTACAGCGAGCCGTACCGGACGCTGCGGCGGCCCTCCACCCACGGCTCCAAGCCCACCGGCCCCGCCTCCCCAAAAGGTGTCCCTGTCGGTCCGTCGGTGTGCATCATCGACGCTTTTGGCGACCACGTCAGCTCCGTCGACAGCGTCTTCAACACCGAGTCCGCCAAGGCCAAGAACACACAGCAGGTTCTTGTCACCTGCAGTACACCCGGCACGCCGCCCGACCCGGCGTACGTTGCGTGGGTGCTGAGCGCCTCCGGGACGAGTGCAATGGTGGTGGACATGTGCGGCAACTTCACCGATGCGCTGCCGCTGGCCCACCTCGCCGCGCTGCGTCTGTCGCAGGTGAACGTGGCGGTAATGGCCGACGGTGCCGTCAACGCCGAGTCGCGGCAGCGAGAGGAGCGCCAGCAGCTGGGCGGGGCGAGCGGCAGCGGTGGTGGCGTGGTGGCGTTCCTGCCGCCGAGGTGGGTGGTGCAGCTGCTCCTGCTGCTGCGCGGGGCTCGCTTCGTGGTCGCAAACACGTTTCCCTGCAGCCCCGACGTGTCGGACGGCCTCACGCGCCGCTGCCTGTCCTCGCTGACCTCTGCCAAGACGCTGGTGGAGCAACTGAAGGGGAAAGCGAAGGACGCCAAGACGCCACTGGTCACCTTTTACGGCTCGCTTGGCAGCAGCGGCACCAGCAAGCAGAAGGCGTAGTGCTGCGGAGATGGAGTCGTTGAGCCATGGACAGAGGTGAGAGCTTCTGCGTTTACTAGCCAACCCACTCGTTGTTTCTAGCCTTTTCTCGTAGGTAGGGGCGGGTTTTTTTTTTACTTTTCAGCCCACCCACTTCACTTATGATGTAAACACACACAATACTCTTTTTTCTTTTTTTTATGTGCTGTCACCGATGTACAAACAAATAGACCCCAAAAACAATCCGAGAGAAAATAGCATCCATTAGTGAACCTGTGAAAGGGTACAGGACTCCACCGTCCAGCAAAAAAAAAGTGCTGTTCTCTTCCCGGCTTGACGCTCGACTGCACGTTCGTCGTACTTTGCGGCTTGCCCGATGCTTTCCGACGTATTCCTGCTTGCTTTCGTTTGCGCTAAGCTGTACCTTTTTATATTTGCACGCCAGCAACAATGAAACCTAGCACACTTCCACCAAGAATCGATGTCTCGTTCTTGTCTATTTGTTTGTTTCTTTTCCCACACTGTTCTCTTGTTGTGACCGTTCTCACCGCCTGCTGTGTTACTCAATGCGTTCGCCTATGTGGCACACACACGCATAGCTTTCAAACTGGGTCGACACAACTCTGCAAAAACAAGAAAAGAGCGGAAACACATCATGAGCGGCTTTCTGAAAAGCGTCTTTGGCAAAGGTGCCGCTGCCGCCGCACCAAGCGTGGCGAGGATCAGCGAAACCCCGGCTGCCATCTCCTACACCCTCGCCTCCTTCCGCTGGCACATGGACACCCGCACGCCGGTGAAAGCCATCGCCATCCACGACTTCCTCGGCAGCTGTGCGTCGTGGCAGCAGATGCTGCACGAGCCGCTGGCGGACTTCCCGCTGCTGCGTCACACGCCATCCGACCCGCTGGAGATTTACTGCGCTGATCTGCGAGGCCACAACTTCTCGGAGAAGGCGCCGATGACGCCAGCGGCCAGTTTTGCGCTCGCCTGCGCGGCGGATGTGCTCAAGATGCAAGAGGAGATTCTGCGCTGCGAGGCCCCGCTGCTGGGCTTTGGCTTCGGCTCCCTCGTTGCCTCCTGCGCAGCGCTGCACAACCCCGACGCCTTCACCTCGCTGACGCTCTTCGTGAAGGACCTGGCGGAGCTGCAGGAGTGCGTGCCGTCCTCCTACGCGGTGGCCGACATCATTCGCAACGCCCCGCGCGACGCGGCGACGCTGGCGGACGTGAACGCCTACCTGCAGGAGAAGATCCCTAACCCGACGCAGCGGGCCACTCTGCTGTCCACCGTGGAGGTGCGCAAGGGTGGCTGCCGCTTCCGCTTCAGCAAGGAGCTCTTGGCCCAGACGGAGGCCTTCACGCTGCAGGCACCGCCAGAGAGCCAGTACACGAAGCCGACTACCATCTGTCTGTACGGTGAGGGCGGCAGCACCGCACGTGCGGCGGAGGCGGCGGTGCGGGCTCGCTTTCCCGCCGCGAACATCCTGCAGCTGGACACGAATGGCAAGGTGGCGCCGCTGGACGCCATCCCTGTTGTTCCGTTGGTGCTGCAGTCGTGTGAGTTGATGGGTAAGATCAACGAGGACGCCGTCGCGTAGGATGCAGGGCGTGAAAGATCGAGCCGCACGGGATCTGTACGGTTGGGACGTCGCGGTGAAGCGGCACAGCAGGGTCTCTCAAACGCCGAAGCGACAGTCACAGCCTGTTCCGCTACGGAGTGAGGGCATCCACAATGGCAGTGGTCTGCAAGTACATGAGGCGTAGTGCACGTTGCTGTGGCGTGCACAGATGTGTTTCATATATTCCGTTGTTTACAGTTATTGATCGACTCTCGGGATACGTCTATTTCTCACAAAATGCTGCGAAGCGCGAAGTGACTGAAAAGAATGTCTGTCAACTCTAAGGAAAGAAAAAAGTTTGTGCACGCTTGCAATCTGTGTGAGACGGTGTAGCCCCTCTGGGCTAACTTTTTTTTTTCTTTTCGTTCTGGTGCACTGTTTTCTCGTGGCGTTGATCTTTACCGGCAATGCTGTTTCATGCGCTGCGTTCACAATGCAAGGTGAAAGCTACTCGAATTCAGAGGTGTTTCCTTTTGACGGTCCCCGCCACGAATAGCACCAGCAACGTTGAAGCTCTCAAGAACCTGTTTGTTTGTTTCCATCTATACGCTTCCCTTGTCTCCACTACCCCCCTCCCCCTTGCTTACCTTCTCTGCTGCAGTCAAAGGAAACTCGTATTGAGAGGAGCTTGCCATCTGCTTCTCCATCTCCGTACGCTTCTCTGCAAACCCATTGCTTCTTTTTTCTTCTCTAGTTTCGTATCTTGTCCCCTCTGTGACGACAAACGACGAGAGCACATCCTATCGTTTCTCGCAGTGCATCGCCTACTTTACACCAACAAACAACAACAACATGCTCCGCTCTAGCAACGTGGTGCTGCGTGCTGTCACGCTCCTGCTGGTGAGTGCAGTGCTGCTCAGCTCGGTGCGCACGTCGGCCATCCACGAAGACGAGCAGGGCACGCGCGACTGGATTATGCACCTGGTGGGCAACGTGCAGGATGCCGCGGTGCAGGTCGCCGTCAACCCGCAGCTCATCTACGTCGCCTCGGAGGACGGTGCCGTTGCCGCCATCGACGTCGGTCCGGCCGGTGCGCTGAACCTCACCTGGCGCATCACCGGCACCGCCACGCCTCTCTGCGTCGCTGCGGCTTACCAGGCCGTCCTGACGGTGAACTCGGCCGGCGTGGCGACGGTGCTGGATCCTGTCACGGGCAGCATCGAGGTCACCTACGCCCTGCAGGCCATCGACGCCCCGCTGCACGCCGCTGCCTGCGCCATCGCCGGCAGCACTGCCGTGGTGGTCACCCACGATGGTGCGGTGCTGAAGCGCTTCACCTTCTCCCTCGCCTCCGAAGACGAGACGATCCCTGTGGCGGCCTCGACGGAGTTGACGGCGGACGTCTCGAAGATGTACCTCGCCGGATCGACGCTCGTGCTGAACACCGCGGCGGGTTCCGCGGAGGTGCGCAACGCCGAGACGCTGCAGCTGGAGCGCACCGTCGCCGGCATCGCGACGAGCATCGCGGCGGACGGCCACTTCACCACGCGTGACGCCGCCAGCCTTCACTCCTTCCCGCCCAGCGGCGACGCCGTCGATGTCGCCTGCGCGGACTGCGGCATCGCCGTCGTCGTGGACACCGAGTCTGGCGAGTCGAAGGGCGTCGTGCGTGTGGAGACGAGCACCGACGCGATGCGCATCATCTACCCGAGCAGCGAGCTGACCATCCCAAACATCGGCAGCAGCAGCACCGCCTACCCCATTGCCGCCTTCGAGGCGGAGGACGGCGACGTCGTCGTGCTCATCAAGACCGGCGCACACAACCTGCTGCTGGTCAGCGCGAAGAAGGGCCTTGTGTGGCGCCGCTTCGAGGGTCTGGCCAACGTCGCCGCGAGCGCCATTGTTGAGCCGATGGCGGAGCTGGACCACTTCCACTTCAACAAGGACGTCCTTCTTGCCTCCCGCTTCGGCACCCTGTACTCCATCCCGGTGCTGTCGATGGGTACGGAGGTGCGCCTCATCGTGGATTTCTCGAAGGAGCTGGTGCAGGCGGTGCAGGCGTCGTCCATTGCGCAGGTGCAGGTGCGCGGGCTGGCGGTGCGCGACCATGGCAACACGGCGATCGTCTTCGCCGTGCACGGCACGACGAACGCCTACGTCGTGGTGGACCTGGTGGACCGCCAGATCAAGGAGGTCGTCACCTCGCAGAACGCCATTCTGTCCACCCCGCTGCTGGAAGTTGGCGCGGACCTGTCCGTCAAGGGATCACTGCCCCGCTCCACCGTCTACACCTTTGTTAGCCACGGCTCGCAGGGCCTGGTGGAGGGCTACAGCGTTGACGCGAAGGCCGGCGCGCGGGCGACGTGGGTGGTGCAGATGCCGTCGAGCATCGTGGCACACGCCTCCGGCAGCGAGCCGCCGCGCCGCACCGACATCGTGAACAACATGCACGTGTACCCGAACATCACGGGCAAGGAAGCGGTGGAGGAGGTGCGCCACACCTACCCGATGCGCAACGTCATCGCCGTCGCCCACTACGAGCCGGTGGAGGACGAGCTGCCGACACTGGTGATCACGGCGATTGACGTCGTGACGGGCAGCGTGCTGGCCACCACGCGCCACGCGAACGTGGAGGGCGACGTGAAGATGGTCATCGTGGAGCACTCCATCATCTACTACTTCCTCGACGCAAAGAAGATGCGTTACTGCTTCGGTGTGTGGGAGCTCTTCGAGGACGAAAACTCGCCGGTGGTGACCAAGTCCGCCGGCGCTACCCTTCCGCAGATCATCGCCTCCTTCTTCGTCAACACGAAGCGCGAGTTCAGCTCCCGCGTCACGCGGCCGCCAATTGTGGCGGTGTCGACCCTCGGCGCCTTCGGCGGTCCGCTGGCAGACATGAGCGTCACCACGTCCTACAATGCCATCGCGCGCAAGAGTCTCGTGCTGGCCTTCAAGACTGGGCGTGTCGTGGTGGTGGAGGTGCTGCGGCTGCTGGCAGGCGGGCAGATGCCGATGCCAAACGTGAAGGACCGCCAGATCTCGCACGTCATCCTGCCGAGCCTGCTCTTCGCGTCGCACAAGTACCGCCTGGCGCTGCCGCAGAAGATCACGACGGAGCCGACGGGCTTGGAGAGCTCGTGCCACGTCGTTGTGTCCGGCCTTGACCTCTTCTACGTCCGCTCCTCCTCTGGCAAGCCCTTCGACCTCCTCAACAGTGACTTCAACAAGCCGCTGCTCGTCACCTTAGTGTGCGGCTTCGCGGCACTGTCCGTCGTGGTGCGCTACTTCGTGAGCCGCAAGGCCGTCAACTCCGTGTGGCAGTAAACCCGTGGTCCATGCGATGGAACACTGCAATGCATGCGCGCTGCAGAAAAAGCGTAGGGTAGGCAAAGCACTAAGTGTTCTTCGGTGCTTGCTCTGTGTCTTTTCTCGTACGCCACCACCATCAGCCAACGCTTGTCCCTTGTATTTCAAGACCTCCTTTTTTTTGCCTTCTCTTTTTTTCTTTCTTTCTTTACTCTCTATTGTGAAGTCTATTGTTTGTTGCTGTGTAGAACTGATTGTGTCTTACGCTATTGATGCGGCGATGGATTGTTTTCGTTTGTGAAACCTTGCCTCTCTCTTTGTGTGCGAAGGTTGAGGAACAGTGAGAGGAAAAGCATGGTGTCTTTTTCTTCTTTGTAAGCAGTTGCCTAATGATTCTACTACTAAGCAATATTACGTTGTAATCCAAATATGAAATGAAAGAAAAAGAGAGAGAAGAGCCGCACAACTTGTAATCTACGCAACGGGATAGTCTGCCCGTTGAAGAAAAGTGTGTTTTCTGTCACTAGCACAGGTTTGTGGTCAGATGTGCGAGGGTAAAACCTGCTGCCACCACGCCTCTGTGCCCTCTGCCTCGAGTGTCTGGCAACGCCAGCAGCAGCTACTGGATATCGCTGCCTCCTCAGCCACAATACAAAAAGAAAAAAGAAAAGGTGGACAGGAACTGAAATGCGGATGGTGCCACCCCTTGCTACACCTACCTCGAGAACGAGTGTTCATGGGCGCCATTTGTGCCACTGCATGCCGCGACGCTCCGCAATGCTTTTTTTCTCTTTTCACGTGTTCTTACTTACAACATGTTTTGTTCCCCCCTCCCCCTTCCTTCCTCGGTGCTGTTCTGACAACGGCTGTGCCAGTCTTTGTTTCCCTCTGCTGTGCGAGGTCGACGGTATCGCACCCTCACACGTTGAGTCGACTGCTGCCGTGACGCGCAGCGAATTGTGCTGGTTTTCATTTTGCGTTCCCCCTGTTGTGATGGCGTTTCGTGCAGCGGCGTCGAGGCCGTACGCGGCGGAGGTGCAGCGCGTCACCTCGGAGAGCGTGGCGCTGCAGGAGGAGGCCCAGTCTGTGCGAGAGCGCCGCTTAGCCCTGGAGGAGGCCATGCGGCAAGAACGTACCCGTCGCCTCCAGCAGGCCGCCCGTAAACAATCCACATCCCCGCGCAAGGAGGTGAACGGCGCTGCACAGGGCGGTGCTGAAGCTCCAAGCACAGCGCCGCAGAATTCGACGACGGAGACGAAGAAGTTGAATGGCAGCACTCTGCACGGCAACCAGCTCCCACACGACGTGGACGAGTACCGCCGTGAGCTCGACAACGCCAACGGCAACAAGGAGGTTTACCGCCTGCACTACTACACCAGCGGGCACATCAACCCAGCCGATGTGCACTTCTACAAGGCGAAGGGACGCGTGAAGGACTATCAGCGCCACGCCCCAAGTCCACCGCGGCCGCACACCTCGCCCCTCCGGTCTGCCAGACACGACGAGGACGCCACGCAGGCGCTCGCAATTATGCCACCTCCTGGAGAGAGTTCGGCGGAGCAGTGGACCCGGTCAGCGGTGCTGCGGATGCAGACAAACCAGCGAGCGCTGAAGCGCATGCAGAATCGAGAGAAGCGCGAGGCGGCGCTGATGGCCACGCGCAGTGCCGCGCGAGCCGCTTCTGCGCAGCGGCGCCAGGCAGAGGCCGCAACCGCCGTCCCTGCCAGCGCACCTCCACCACGCACCGTCACTCCACCACCACCACGCGCGCGGGTGTCGTCGGCTGAGCCGGCCTCCCTACCCGCACCTCCCCCGCAGGCCGCCGCGGCACCGCCCGTGTCTCTGAACCGTCCGTGGAGGTCTGAGGGAGTCTACAACACTGCCGCCCCCTTCACTGGGTCCAGCGCTGCGCTTGCACCTGCCTCGTTTCCCTCCGCAACAGCACCGACAGCAGCAACGGCATCCGCCATGCGATGGAGTCCGCCACGGCAGCAGAGCCCGCCGAGGACGTACTTCAGCAGCAGCCCTCTGCGTCGATTTAGCGGTGGCAGCGCCAGCGGCGTTGGGACGCCGTCGTTGCACGTCGCGTCGCACACCCCCTTCAAGCCCTCGCTGACGTACTCGGCCAACTCTCTGCAAACGTCACGCTTTGAACCAAACCCGATCCTCACACCCGCGTCGTCGCTAGAGAAGCGGGCGGCAACGAGTCCGTGGCGGCTGTTGCATGACAGCTGGGCGTCGCCATCCCGCGGCTCTGTGCGGCCGTCGTACCAGCCCATCGCACCGCAGGGCATCGCCGCCGCCTCCAGCGCGCCGTGGGAGAGCCGCCGTTCGTGGGAGGGATTCACGCGGCAGACCTCGCCGTCTCGCTTCTACGACCAGCCCCAGCCCTCGCTCTTCACACACGCAAACGCGCCGTCAGCCGAGGCTGAGGTGGCGCCGTTTTCCACCGCCAAGAGGGAGAAGGCGGAGGTGGAGGTGTCGCCGCTGACGCCGACGCCAGCGATGAAGACCGCCTCGCGCAGCACAAAGGAGCGAGGTGACGGCGGTCACGTCGAGCAGGACGAGTCCGCTGCAGCACCCGCGCCTCGTGTGCCGCAGCCGAAAATGTCGCTTCTTGAGGGCTTTCGCATGCCAGACACGGTGTTGAAGCGCGATGACCTCTTTCAAGGTGCGTCCTAACCGAGTCTCTGCTGGCGAGAGCAAACACCCTGTGTTGTTCTTTTTCTTTCTTTTTTTTCCTTCTCTAGACTCTGTTTTGTTGATTGAATGGGTTTTTCCTTTACTGTCGCTGGCACACGATTCGGTGCTTCGATCAGGATTTCTTTCCCCTACAGCTGATGTTTCCGTACTGTAGCTCTACGTGCACGATTGCTCTTTTATGTTCTTCCTTCTATCCTTTTTTTTTTCCTCGCTCCGTTTTTCTCGGCGAGGTTGTACCACTGCCACACAATACAAAAAAAAAAGAAAAAGAAGTGAAATGGAATCGATGATTTGTACGCACACGCGTTGTGCTTTAGCGATTGAAGTGTGCCGGAAAGGTCTACGCAAGGAGAGCGTTTCCGTGAAAGGCTTGTGATGCGTTGCAGTCCTGACTGTCACAACAGCTTTCAAGCAGAACCTTTACGTGTGAGCATCTCACAAACTATTCCTCTTACTCTCGTGCTCATCCTCGTCCAGCTGTCGGAAAATACTTGATACTACGCAAAAGAACGGTTAAGAACACGGTAGAGTTGCTGCCTTTTTTTGTTGTGGTGGTGGTTCAAGCTGACCTCGTCGCGCAACACGATTGCGGAGCACTCCGCGGCAGAAACTTGCAGTAAGAGCAGCTAGACCAACACACACCACGAAAACAGATTACCACCATAGACTTTCAATCGGAACACCCGCCTGATCTCCATTTTAAACGTACTGCTGCACACGAACTCAAAACAATGGAAGCGCTGGCACGTGGTTTCTGCGCTGCCGCGTTGGCGCAGTCGCTTACTGCTGCAGAAGTGGCAGGATGGCAGCAGCAGTGGCCGCAGCCCACACTGCAGGTGGTGGACATCCAACGCTACCCCCGCTGCCCCACCGTCGCCTCAGGGCCGTGCCGCTTCTACGTAGCTGCGTCAGATGGCGAGTCGCTGCTCTGGCTGGTCGTCCCGCCGCAGACGCCGCTGGAGGAGGCCATCGCCGGGTTTGAGCTGGAGGTGGGCTGCTGCGTGACGCTGCAGTCGCACACCCTCGTGACGGCAGCCAACGGGCTGAACGTAGTTGTCCCACTGCAGGTGAAGTACACGTCGAACACGCTGCGGCTGCTGGGCGAGCCCTGCTGCGCGGACGACCTCTTCCCGCTCTCCCCCAACTCCCTCCTGCAGCGCAGCACTGCGATGGGTGACGTGGCGCAGGCGTCCGCGCTGCGCGCCACCGCGGCGAGCGCAGCCGCTTTGCGACGACCATCGCACCGCGTCGCCGTGCGCGACTTTGTCGACACCCCTGAGAAGACGCTGGGGAACTGGTCGATTGCGGTGCGGGTCGTGTGGCGTGGGCGGGAGTTTCAGATGAACGCGCCAAATCGCCCTTTCGGCGCCAGCGCCGCCGTCGCCTCTGGCGGTGCGTCGCGCTTCGTCTTTCGCTGCCTCCTCGTCGATGACCGCGGGGACGGCATCGTGGCGGCCTTCTTCGGCGGTGAGGCGCTGCTCGACCGGGTGCAGCTGCACGACTGTTTCGTGCTGGCGCAGGGCACGGTGAAATGGGGCACCGGCGAGGTCGCGGCCCCGGTGGAGCTGCAGTTCGTGGAGAAGTCCATCGAGGAGGTGCTGGACAGTCAGAGGGTGTCGCCGGCCATTCCACGTTACGCTGCGGCGCTGGTCGGCGAGGTCGCGGAAGACCTCCACTCTGTGAGGGAGGTGCTGACAACCGTGCAGGTCGGCGACTTCACGTCTGTTGTTGGCGTCGTCGCGGCGGTGCGGGATTGCACGCAAATCACGACGAAGCGCGGACGCGTGTGGCGATCCGTCGTGACGCTAACCGACGGTGTCGACAGCACTGCCGAGCAGCAGAGCGGCAGCAGCTGCTACGTCGAGGTGACGCTGTGGGGCGACGTTGCCGAGTCGGTGGTGTGCGCGGTGGGCGAGCGTTGGGTCTTTCACGGCTGCGCTGTGCAACTCTTCCAGCAGCGCAAAACGCTTTCGAGTCGGGCCTACACCATGGCTGTGCAACTGCGTCCTGCGGAGGTGCCCGAGTCCGATGCACCGGCTCCGCTTCCCCCCACACTCACCGCCGCTGGAGCGCTCCACTTGACTGCACCAGCAACAAGCGGCGCGTCCTCGGCTGCTGCGGCACCAACGGCACCTCTCCCCTCCTCTTCTTCCCCCGCTGCCGCTACATCGACCTCTGTGCAGTTTGTGTTCGACCTGAGCGAGGCCACCTCCACACTACCGGTGCTGGCACGGGTGCAAGAGGTCTGTGCCCCGCTGCTCACCTGGACGTGCACCGGGTGCCATGCGGCGGTGGTGATGCATGAGGCGGGTGATCCCGCTGACCCTATCCCGGACTGGTGCAGCGAGTGTGGCAGTGCTGAGCTCGCCCCGTCGTGTCACTTAACTCTGTGGCTGAGCGACGCGGTCGCGACAGCCGTTGTGGCGCTGCACGGTTCTGCGGCAGAGGCGCTGCTCGAGGGCACTGCCATCGCAGTCGCCCGGGCTCTGCAGCGGCAGCCAAACGCCGGTGCAGCTGTTCGCTCTCGCCTTGTTGGCCTCCCCGTGTTGATGTGGCTCCTGCCAGACTGTGTGGATGAGAGTGGGGTGCAGTGCTATGTCGCCGCAGCGTGTAGACACGTTGACTACGTCCCTGGGTGTCACACCTTGCTGTCCGCGATGGCTGTTTACCTGGACGTGGAAGAATGACGAAGACGGTGTACCGTCGGCAGGAAGCTTGCGCCTATTTTTGTTGTTGTTGTTGTTGTTGCTGCACTTATTGTTGTTTTATTCCTCTGCTCTCTGCTATTCAGGTGAAAAAAGAAAGAAAAAGGGAAAAGACCAGATGTCACGTGCGACGTTGTGGATGGAAAAGCACGCCTGGAGAATGGTGCTGTTTTTCCATACAGGATAGTATCCATGGCGTACAAGTGACAGTCTCTAACGCTCAACCAACATACAAAAGTGTGGTTCAAGAATGCGTGCTTTCTGAACCGCTCTCTTCATCTTGCTACGGAGCCTTGTCACTTCTCCTCCTTCACCTTCTTTTTTTTTTTCGCACCCCGATGCAGTTTTATGGCAGGTGGGTTTCTGCTTTTTGCTTCAATCTTCTTTGTCAGTTTTGTATCCCACAAGCTCTGCTTGCACTCGGTGGCGCTGAAACACCCCCGCCCCCGTCGTCGTTCTGCGAGACTGTGAAATCTGAGCTCCCTTCTTTTTCATTCTGTAATTTAGAATCTCTGGCCTTCACTCAGGCATTTTACCTCTCCGCATTACAATTCCTTTTCTTTATCTCTGTCTTTTTTTTTCCTTCTTCTTGGAGCTCTGTTTTTTGCGAGCTCTGGCACTAAAAAAAAAAAACCCACTTCCGTTCACGTAGTTTTATCCACGCGAAAGCACACCAGTGCCACTAGATAGGAACACACACGCACCGGGAGACACACAAACGGCCTGACAGGTCTGTTATGTGAGTGTGCACGTGACCGTGCCTGCTTATCCGTTCATCTCACGAGAACGTTGTACATATTAGCGGTAACGATAAGCTGCACAAGCGCTACAGCGAAAAGCTGCATTTTGGCATTTATCACTTCGATTCTATACAGGAGCGAACACTTGACGAGATGAACCTCTCGCCAACGATGAAGGACTGCGTGACGGCGGTCACCAAGGCTGTCAAAAAACGCTTGTCCGGCGACGTGGTAGAGCGCAAAGACGTTGGCACCGTGGTGGAGCTGCACGTGCAGGCTTCCCTTTCCACGGTGGCAGAGGCAGCAGGGCTGCTCCTCGCCGCGATGACCAAGGCGGCCTGCGGCGCCGACAAGGGCTCCACGCGGCTGCCGAGCGGCGAGATCATCGTCGACGCCGCGGCGCCGCTGGCGGTGCGGCCCTTCGCCGACTGCGTCCGCGTCAGCACCTTCCGCTTCCAGGAGCTGCCGGCCGACAACCCGACGGTGTGCGCGATCGCCGAGGCGACCTACGCCCGCCACCTGCAGCGCTCGTCGGAGCTGGCGGTGTACGGCCTCGAGAACTTCCCGCCGTGCCTGCTGCGGGACGCGTTGTCGCGCTTCGACGTCAGCGTCGGCGGCTACGTCGTTCTCTCTATTGCCGTCGCAAAGGACAAGAGCGTGCTGCTGCGCCTCTTCACACCTGCGGTGGACACCGTCATGAGCAACATGTGCAGCACCGCCTTTACGAGCGGCGTGCTGCCCGCCACGTGGGCGAAGCGGAGCAGCCTCCAGCCGCACCAGCTGCTGGATGTGCTGGAGGACGTGCAGCTCGCCATCAGCGAGTACTGGCACGACAGCGCACAGGACGACCACGCCCGCTCCGTCGCCGTCTTTCTCATGAGCTCCGTCGGCACCGACATCTGCGCCTACTTTGCGGAAAAGATCGCCGCCGGCGAAGGCGTCTTCCGCGGCGACAAGAAGCTGGTCGAGGAGGCACACCTGTGCTGTGACGAGTGGGTCACCACCTGCGGCCGACTGACCACCATCGACTGGGCCGCAGAGTGGGAGGAGCGCTACGAGGACGCGGCGCTCATCTGCATCCGCAACCGACTGCGGACGGCGCTGGCGCTGCGGGGCATCATCGAGGAGGTGAGCGAGCTGCTCGGCCCCGACGACTTCCGCGCGCTCAAGACGGAGGTGCTGTGGGACGTCTTCAGCGACGTGGCGGTGCTGGACAGCTCGACCAGCGTGCAGAACCAGTGGAACGCCGCGCTGGCCGCGTACTATCGTCGCCTGGAGCCGATCGAGCACCGCTGTGCGACGGTGCTGCGGGAGCTCTTCGCCACGCGAGCCGGTCTGGCACCGCAGGCCATCCTCAACGAGTTCTCCGGCTACTGCAACCTGATGAAGCGGCCGATCATCGCGCGCGAGCTCGTGACGGAGCGCGACGGCCTTCTTGGCAAGCTGAACGACCGCCTCGCGGCGATTCGCCTCGAGTACGAGCACCGCGCGGAGAGCACCGAGGATGAACGTGTCCTCGAGGAGGAGGACCGCCGCTGCCAGACCGGCCGCTTCTTCCCTGGCGTGGTGAACAACATCATCTGGCTCCGCCAGCTGCGCGGCCGCATTGAGGAGATGATCGAGATGTGCGGCGCCATCCTTAACGACCTGCCCAACGCGGCGGCCTTTGTCGCGGCGGCGAAGCAGCTGCTGGAGGAGGTGCAGGATTACGAGCAGGAGTGCTTCCGCGGCTGGGCGGCCGACGTGGAGGACAAGAGTGACGTCCTGACCCTCGACGCGGACGCGCCGCTGATGGACATCGACGCGAAGGGGCGGGTGGAGGTGAACTTCGCGGAACGCCTGGTGCAGCTGCTGAAAGAAGTCCGCGTCCTCGGCACCCTCGGCTTCCACATCCCGCGTCCGGTCGCAAAGATCGCGCAGCAAGGCGCACAGTTTCTGCCGATGGGTGTGGCGTTGAAGCAGGTGGCGCACACGTACAACTCCATGGCGGCCGACATCATCCCGTGCACGCGCGCCATGCTGTTGGAGCCGGCTCTCGGCTTCGAGAAGGTCATCACGGCGGACGGCAGCAAGAAGCTCACCTGGCGTAGCGCCAAGGAGGCGGCGCGCTTCATCGAGAAGCTGCAGAGCGCGTCGCAGTCGCTGACGGACTGCAACCGTCGCCTTCACAAGACCCACCAGGAGATCGAGGGCCTCGTGCTGGAGCTTTTTAGCATCAGCCTGCTGCGGTCACGCGACCGGTGGATGCGCAAGGTGCGGCAGATGCGCGAGAAGATCGAGACGGCCGGCTTTCAGAACACCGAGTCGTGGCGCGAGTTCTGGGACATGCAGCTGTACAAGGCGATGGAGGCGCAGTACCAGCTCGGCCTGGAGTCGCTGCACGAGGCGATTGAGGAAATCAAAGCAGACATCGTGTGGGACGCCGAGAGCGGCCAGGCGGCGCTGCGGCCCTCGCTGGAGGCGCTGCGTGCGCAGTACTACCAGCGCATCCATGACTTCATCACCTTCCCGCAGCGCTTCGTGGGCTGCGGTGAGAAGAGTATCTTCAAGGACATGCCGTCCCGCAACGCCAACGGCATCTACGCCGTGCTGCAGCACGCCGCGCAGCTGTTCAAGCGCGTCGCGCACGAGCTGAAGCGCTTCACCCCCTACCTCGTCATTGGGCGGTGCGGCAAGGGCGACAACCCGACGCTGGAGCAGATCGTGAGCAAGTCGCTGACCGAGGTGCAGCACTGGGAGCAAAGCGTGCGGCTGCTGAAGCAGAAGGGCAAGGAGATCAACAGCGAGGACCTCTTCATCAAGTGCGACTGCGTGACCCTCTGCACGGCCGCCATCAAAGGCGCCGTCGAGGAGCACCTGGTGCGGCTGACCGACGCGCTGAAGGTGACGCTGAAGCAGAGCGCCGAGCAGCACCTCACCTCCATCAACGACTACCTGGCGAAGGCCGCGGCGTGCCTGGACAGCAAGCTGACGAAGCTCGATGAGATCGGCGAGGCGAACCTGCTCTACGGCGAGCTGATGGAGCAGCGTCCCGCCATCGAGGTCGAGTTCTACCACTTCTACAACAAGAACGTGCTGCTGCAGAACATGACCGGCACGGCGGGGCTCGACTTCACCAAGACGAAGGAGCGCTGGGACACCTTCATGAAACGGCTGGACTCGCATGAAAAGGAGGTCGAGGACCAGTTGAACCGCATGAAGGGCACCGTGAACGAGTCGGTCAAGGAGTGGGAGAAGGACTCCATTCGCTTCACCACGCGGTGGCACGAGCTCAAGCCGAAAGACCTGAACTCGCAGAAGCCGCTGGAGTTCGTAACGAAGAAGAAGGCGGAGCTGCAGACGCTGAAGGAGCGCGGCGCGGAGTGCAAGAAGCAGTGCGAGTATTTCCACCTGGAGGAGCCGGACCTGCAGCCGCTGGAGGAGGCGGAGGTGGACATCGAGGACTACTTCAACATGTGGAGCATGCTGGGCGACTTCCAGCAGCAGGTGCAGGAGATCTGCGCGGAGCCGTGGATCAGCTTCCGCGCCAAGCTCTACCGCTTCGAGGACTTCGTGAAGGTGTGGCAGGAGAAGCTGAAGGAGATTCCGTCCAACTCGGTGACGGTGCATATCCGCACGATGCTCGACCAGTGGGGCCGCTGCGTCCCGCTGCTGAAGTACGTCCGCGGCGACGGCTTCACGCCGGCACACTGGACGGAGCTCTTCACCCTGCTCAAGCTGCGCAACGTCACGCAGGACACCGTCAACTTCGGCCAAATCCTCGACCGCCACGAGAGCATCCTGAGCAACGAGGCGCAGATCAAGAAGCTGCACAGCCGCGCGCAGGGCGAGGCGCAGATCCGCGAGGCCCTCGACGACGTCCGTGCCTGGGGCACCGATGCACGCTTCACCCTCACCCCGCACCCCGACCGCGCTGGCGTGGTGCTCATCACGGACTGGAAGGACACCATGTCCGCCCTCAGCGACAACCGTGCGCTGCTGCTGAGTATGAAGGAGTCGCCGTACTTCAGCCTCTTTTCCAACGACGCCGGCAAGTGGGAGGAACGCCTGTCCACGCTGGACGAGTACCTGCGCCATATGAACCAGATCCAGCGCAAGTGGGTTTACCTCGAGCCGATCTTCCGCCGCGGAGCCCTGCCGAACGAGAAGCAGCGCTTCGACCGCATCGACAACGCCTACCTCACCGTGATGAAGTCGGTGGAGAAGGACAGCCGGCTCATGGCGCTGGCCGAGCACGGCGAGTTCAAGAACACTCTGCGCGACGTCTCGGAGCAGCTGGAGCGATGTCAGAAGGCACTCAACGAGTACCTCGAGTCGAAGCGGGACAGCTTCCCGCGTTTCTACTTTATCAGCGACGACGACCTGCTGGAGATCCTCGCGCAGAGCAAGAACCCAAGCGTTATCCAGTCGCACCTCAAGAAGCTCTTCATGGGCATCCACAGCGTGCAGTTCGACGCGCAGAAGGAGAACATCCTGCAGGTGCTCTCCCTCGAGGGGGAGGTGGTGGCGCTGCTGAAGCCCGTCCGCGTGACGGAGGAGGTGGAGGCGTGGCTGTCGCAGCTCGACGTCGAGGTGAAGGCGACGCTGAAGGCACACGTTGCACAGTGCGTGGCCAAGTCAGACATCGGTGCCTACGCGTCGCAGGTGCTGTGCACGGCAGAGATGGTGACGTTCACCCGCCGCGTTGAGGCGGCCATCCGCGAGTCCAGTGGGACAACGGCGCTGAAGAAGCTCAAGGCGGGTCTGCAGACGCGGCTGCGCGAGCTGACCGCCTACGCCGGCGGCAACAGCGATGCCTTGGTGGGCATCAAGCTGAAAGCCCTCATCATGGACCTCATCCACAACATCGAGGTGGTCGACCTGCTTGTCGCGAATAACGTTGAGAAGGAATCGCACTGGCTGTGGAAGAAGCAGCTGCGCTTTTACCTCGACAACACGCAGCAGTGCCTCCTTCGCATGGTCGACGCGGAGTTCAAGTACAGCTACGAGTACCAGGGCAACGCGCCGAAGCTGGTGCACACCCCGCTGACGGACCGCTGCTACCTGACACTGACGCAGGGCATGCAGCTGGGCTACGGCGGCAACCCGTACGGCCCGGCGGGGACGGGCAAGACGGAGTCGGTGAAGGCGCTGGGCAACGCGATGGGCCGCCAGGTGCTCGTCTTCAACTGTGACGAGGGCATCGACTTCAAGTCGATGGGCCGCATCTTCACCGGACTCGTGAAGTGCGGCGCGTGGGGCTGCTTTGACGAATTCAACCGTCTCAAGGTGGACCAGCTGTCGGCGGTGTCGCAGATGATCCAGGTCATCCAGGAGGCGCTCAAGAGCGGCGAGCGGACGTGCGGGCTGCTGGGGAAGGAGATCAACGTCGATCCGAACGCCGGCATCTTTGTGACGCTCAACCCCGCCGGCAAAGGCTACGGCGGCCGCAGCAAGCTGCCGGACAACCTGAAGCAGCTCTTCCGCTCCATCTCGATGAGCGCGCCGGACAACGAGCTCATCACGGAGACGATCCTGTACAGCGAGGGCTTCGAGAACGCGACGCAGCTCGCGACGAAGGTGGTCGAGACGTTCAAGCTGTCGAGCCAGTTGCTGTCCTACCAGCAGCACTACGACTGGGGCCTGCGGGCGATGAAGGCGGTGCTGCGGCTTGGCGGCATCCTCATTCACGACTTTTTAATGGAGCGGGTGGCGGGCAAGGTGGAGCTGACGGCCGAGCAGACGCTGCAGAAGGAGAGCGAGATCGTGATCAAGTCGCTACGCGTCAACACCCTGTCCAAGCTGACCTTCGACGACGCCGTGCTCTTCAACACGCTGCTGAGCGACATCTTCCCCGGTGTCCCGGTGCTCGAGATCGACTACAAGGAGCTCCGCCCAGCCATTGAGGAGTCGATCAAGGAGATGAAGCTGCAGGTGGTGGAGGCGCAGATCCAGAAGATCCTCCAGCTGTACGAGGCGCTGCGGCAGCGCATGGGTGTCGTCCTCGTCGGCCCGAGCGGCAGCGGCAAAAGCACGCTCATGCGGGTGCTGCGCCGCGCGATGCAGCGACTCGGCAAGAAGGTCCCGCTGTACGTGGTGAATCCAAAGGCCCTGCCGCGTGACCAGCTGCTGGGCCACATGGACCCCGACACGCGTGAGTGGTTCGACGGCGTGCTGACCGACGCGGCGAGGAAGGTGGTGAAGGAGGAGGCGACGGTGCAGTCGTGGGTGTTCTGCGACGGCGACATCGACCCGGAGTGGGTGGAGTCGCTCAACTCCGTGCTGGACGACAACAAGCTGCTGACGATGCCGAACGGTGTGCGGGTGCAGTTTGGCGACAACGTGAACTTCCTCTTTGAGACGCACAGCCTCGAGTTTGCCTCGCCGGCGACGGTGTCGCGCATGGGTATCATCTACCTCTCTGAGGAAGATGTGGACCCGAAGGTGGCGGTGACGACGTGGCTGACGGAGCAGCCGGAGGAGACGCGGGTGCAGCTGCAGCAGTGGATCGACGCGTACTTCTACAAGGCCATCGACTCGCTCCTCACGATGGGCGACCTCGTCGTAGCGACGACGCGAACCGGGCTGGTGATGTCAGGCCTCGCGCAGCTGAAGAGCTGCACGACGAAGAAGCAGTTTGCGCTCGCGCTGCTGTACGGGCTGGGCTCCTACCTGCCAGAGAAGGCGCGGCAGGACTACGCCAAGGACGTGCTCTTCCTCGTGGAGGAGCGCGCGCCAGACCCGAAGAATCCCCTCGACTTCAAGTACGACGAAGACCGCCAGGAGTACGTCGCGCTCGAGTTCGAGCCGGCGGCGGGGCTGACGGTGGAGGAGCTCTACCGACACCCGATGGTGGCAACGGTAGACTGCCAGCGCGCACTGGAAGTGATGAAGGCGTGGACGACGCCGACGAAGCCCGGCGTGTACCGGCCGTTCATCCTTGTCGGGCCGGAGGGGTGTGGGAAGTCGATGCTGCTGAACAACCTCTTCTCCCACACCAGCAACACGCGCGTTGCCAGCGTCAACTGCTCGGCGCAGACGGAGGCGATTCACGTCATTCAGAAGCTGAAGCAGACGTGCTCGATGTTCAACTCGAACCAAGGCAAGGTCCTGCGGCCGAAGGAGGCGGAGCGCCTGATTCTGCTGCTGAAGGATTTGAACCTGCCGAAGCCGGACAAGTACGGCACCGTGCAGCTGCACTCGCTGCTGCAGCAGCTGATCCTGTACAACGGCTTCTACGACGCCGACCTGGAGTGGGTGACGGTGGAGCGGGTGCAGATTGTGGGCAGCATGAACCCGCCCGGCAGCATGGGCCGCCACCCCGTCGCGCCGCGCTTTCTCGCCATCACGTCCGTCCTCGCCATCTCCTACCCGTCGAAGGAGTCGCTGCAGCAGGTATACTCGGAGTTCCTCAACGTGATGCTCCAGTCCGGCCGCCTGCAGCTGAACATGGCGAACAAAGGCGCCGCCGATCTGGCGAGGGTGATCACGACGGTGTACGAGACGGTGGCGATGAAGTGCACCGTCGACGTCGCCTCGCACTACGTCTTCAACCCACGCGACTTGACGCAGTGGGTCTTGAACCTGTTGAACTACGACACGCCGAACATGGGCGACGTCTTCGCCTACGAGGCGCGGCGCATCTTTGTCGACCGCCTGGTGACCATCGAGGAGCGCATGCGGCTGTCGAAGGCGGTGCGGGACAACGTCACCTTCCTCGTCGGCCACCGCGACGCGCCGCCGGAGAAGGAGTCGGTGTACTACGTCTCATGGCTCGACGCCGCGCCGGCGGGCAAGAAGCGGCTGATGGCCTCCTCGCTCGAAGACGTGAAGAAGTCCGTCGACGCCTTCGCCGTCAAGTACTCGCGCGAGAACGCGGACCTCAACGTGCAGCTCATTCCGGAGGTGTGTGCGTGGATCACCCGGGTGGACCGCGTGCTGTCGCAGGAGCGCGGCAACCTCCTCCTCGTCGCCCGCTCCGGCGTGTGCGCGCCGCAGATTGTGCGCCTCGTCGCGTACAACAATCGCACCGAGGTGGTCACGCTCGGCATCACACGCGACTACGGCGTGAAGCAGTTCAACACGGAGCTGAAGGCGGTCATGACGAAGGCCGGCGTGGAGGGGCAGAGCGTGGTGCTGCTGCTGGAGGACTTCAACTTCTTCCACCCGTACTTCCTCGAGACGATCAATTCCCTTCTGTCGTCCGGCGAGGTGCCGGGGCTGTTTTCGCAGGAGGAGCAGGACGCCATGCTGGGGCCGCTGAAGGACGACGCGATGGGGGAGGGCATGAGCGCGTACAACTACTTTGTCGAGCGCATCGCCCGCTACCTGCACGTGGTGGTCGTGATGGACCCGACGAACGCGCACTACGAGCCGCAGTGCCGCGCCAACCCGGCGCTCTTCACGCGGTGCAACGTGTACTGGATGGGCACGTGGGACAGCGGCAGCCTCAAGGTGGTGCCACGCATCATGATCGCCGACGCCTTCAAGGCGCTCGACCAGCGTGACGACAAGAAGGAGTTCAGCCTCACCACCGAGCTCGTCCACCTCCACCGCTCCTTTGGCGAGAAATTCTCCCCGCAGCACTTCAAGGTGCTCTGCGACACCTTCGGCCATCTCTTCCAGACAAAGAGCAAGGAGGTGGCAGACGGCCTGGCGCGGCTGAAGAGCGGCGTGACGAAGCTCGACGAGGCGCAGGAGAACGTCGACAAGATCGCGACAGATGTCACGGAAAAGAAGAAACTGCTGGAGGTGAAGCAGCGGGAGGCGGACGATGCGCTGAAGGAGATCCAGAAGAAGATGGAGGAGGCCGGCAACCAGAAGCGCAGCATCCACAAGATCCAGAAGGACCTCGACAAGGAGCAGACGGCCATCCAGGAGCGCAAGGTCGTCATCGAGGGCCGCCTCAGCGGCATCCAGCCCGTGCTCGACGCCGCCCTGTCCGCCGTCAGCTCCATCCGCTCCGACCACCTCACGGAGCTGCGCTCTATGGCGAAGCCGCCGGCGGCGGTGCAGTGCGTCATGCAGGGCGTTGTGCTGCTCATCGACAACGGCAAAGCCGCCGAGGCCGCCGCGTGGCCGGCGATTCGCAAGATCCTCGCGGGGGATATCAAGGGCCAGATTCTCAACTTCGACATCAACAACGTCAACCCGGCGGCGCGCGGGCAGGTGGAGAAGTTCATCGCGGCGAACAGCGACGCTTTCAAGCGCGAGACGATCGCCCGCGCCTCGAAGGCGGCGGCGCCAATGGCGGAGTGGCTGAAGGCTGTCGTGGAGTACAGCAAGGTGCTCGAGACGGTGGCCCCCATGCGGGCGGAGCTGAAGGAGTACGAGGCGAACATCCAGAAGGGCCAGGAGGAGATGGTCAAGTACGAAGGCAAGCTGAAGAAGGTGGAGAAGAAGGTGGACGAGCTGAAGCAGAAGTTCGGCGAGAAGACGACGGAAGCGGAGCGCCTGAAGGACCAGCTCGAGCAGGCGGAGCAACTACTGGTGAATGCGAAGGAGCTGCTGGACAAGCTGGGCGACGAGCACACGCGCTGGACCGCGCAGATGAAGACGATCAAGGAGAACGCGAACTTCCTGCCGAAGCGCTGCCTGCTGGCGGCCGCCGTCATCACCTACCTCGGCGAAGACGCAGAGGACAAGCGGCGCGCTACCCTGGCGGAGTGGAAGGAGCGGGTGAAGCTGCCGGAGTTCAAATTTTTCACCTTCCTGCGCGACGAGAGCGTGCAGCTGCACTACAAGGCGGAGGGCCTCCCTGGCGATGAGCTGTCGCTCGACAACGCGGTCATGATCCACGAGCAGTTGAACACCGCCCTCATTGAGGACCCGTCAGGGCAGGCGGTGGAGTGGCTGCAGGCAAACCTGAAGAAGCAGAAGGCGGTGGTGGACGTGTGCAACATCTCCGAGGACCGCCTCGTCTCCGCGCTGGAGCTGGCGCTGCGCTTTGGCAAGAAGTTCATCATCACCGACGTCGACCGGGTGGAGCCGTTCCTCTACCCGATTCTGCGCAAGGAGCTGCACAACGAGGGCACGAAGCGCGTCATCCAAATCGGCGACCGCCGCACCGTGGACTACGCAGACGGCTTCCAGCTGTACCTCGTGACTCGCAGCACCGACCTGCGCGTGGCGCCGGACATCCTCAGCTACCTCACCCCGATCAGCTTCACCATCACCCACAGCGGGTTGGAGGGCCAGTTCCTCGGCATCACGATCCAGCACGAGCAGCCGCAGCTGGAGAAGGAGAAGCTGGAGATCCTCAAGAAGGAGGAGAGCCTCAAGATGCAGCTGGCGGAGCTGGAGACGCGGCTGCTGGCGAACTTGGCCAACTCCGAGGGCTCGTTGCTGGAGAACAAGACGCTGATTGAGTCGCTGAACCAGATCAAGTCGCAGGCGAGCGACATCACCGCGGCGCTCGAGCAGTCGAAGGTGGTGCAGGAGGACCTCGACGTGAAGCGCAACGTCTACCGCCCCTTCGCCGCTACTGCCAGCTCCATCTTCTTCCTCACCAAGAACCTCGCGGAGCTCTCGCACATGTACCAGTTCTCCTTCCACCTCTTCCTTGACCTCTTCCAGCGTGCCCTGCGGCGGCACAAGGATCTGCGCACCGACCCCGAGACAAAGATCGCCGCGCTGCGCGAAACCTTCATCCAGGTCACCGTCTCGGCCATCGCGCAGTCGCTCTTCAAAGAGCACCGCGTCGTGTACGGCGTGCACCTGTGCCGCAACCTCTACCCAGACGAGTGCACCGCGGCGGAGTGGGAGTTCTTCGTCGATGAGGCCATCGCCGCCGAAGAAAAGCGCAAGGAGGTGCGCGTGCCGACCTTCGTGCTGCCCGACAGCATCGACACCTTCCGCACCTTCGCCGCCCTCTTCCCCGACCTCGCCAGCAAAGCTCGCTTCCAGGAGGCGGACGTGTGGCTGCAGTGGATGCGCACCGCCACGCCGGAGACGGACTACCCCGGCTTCCTCAAGTCCCTTACGCACTTCCAGCGGCTTTTGCTCATGAAGACGCTGCGCGGCGACCGCCTCATCGCGGCCATGAACGCCGTCTCGTGCGCGCTGCTGAAGGTGGACTCGCTGGGCGAGAACAGCTCGCTCGCCTCGGCCGTGGAGCAGTCGGAGGCGGCGCGGCCGGTGCTGCTTCTCGTCACGGCTGGCGCGGACCCGTCGCAGGAGCTGCAGACCATCGCCCACGACAAGATCGGCCGCACGCGCTTCCACCAGCTGGCCATGGGCAGTGGGCAGACGGATGAGGCGATGCGGCTGGTGCGCGAGGCCTCCGCGAAGGGGGAGTGGGTGTTTCTGAAGAACCTGCACCTCGTCATCCCGTGGGTGTCGCAGCTGCAGAAGGAGTTGACGGTGCTGAAGCCCAACGCGGCCTTCCGCCTCTTCCTCACGAGCGAGGCGCACGACGAGTTCCCGTCGATTCTCCTTGGGCAGTCGCTGAAGATCACCTTTGAGCCGCCGCCGGGCATCAAGCAGAACCTGCTCCGCACCTACCGCGACTGGGGTGCAGGCTTCGTGAACGACAAGGACGAAAAGCAGCGCCAGCTCCTCTTCACCGCGGCGGCGCTGCAGGCCATCGTGCAGGAGCGCCGCTCCTACGTTCCGCAGGGGTGGACGAAGGACTACGAGGTGACGGCGGCGGATCTGAAGTCGTCGGCGGACATCGTGCTGCGGCAGTCGTCGCAGGGCGAGGTGGACTGGCGCAGCATCCGCGGCATCCTGAACGACGCCATTATGGCGGCAAGATGGAGACGGCCTACGACACGCGCATCATGACGACCTACATCGAGAAGATGTTCAGCGCCAACTGCGCCGCCGGGGCCAAGCCGCAGGAGCCGCTGTTCCATCACACCCGCATCCCGAACGGCGACTACGCGGAGTTCGAGAAGGTGATCAAGAAGCTGCCCGACAGCGACATCCCGGTGCTCTTCTCTCTTCCCCCAAATGCCGATCGCGTCGTGCAGCTGACACGGGTGCGTCTGCTGACCAACGACCTGCAACGCCTCAACGAGTCACAGAGCGTGGCCGCGGTCGATCGCGAGGCTTGGGCAGCGCGTCTGACACCGCTGCTGGACGCGTGGGCCGCCTTGACGGGTCCGCACGCGGACATCCTCGTCCCGCCGTCCTCTGCGCCGCCGAGCCCGTCATCGATGTCGGCGGCGCCGAAGCCGATCGACCGTTTCATCGCGGCGGAGCTGCAGACGGCGCTGCGCCTCGTGACGCAGGTGAACGTGACGATGGGTGACCTGCGCAAGGTGATCGAGGGCGGTGCGCTGCTGTCCGAAGACCGTCGCAAGGAGGCAGCGGCGATGCTGCTCGGCGACGTGCCGTCCAACTGGGAGGGCCGCTTCCCCAGCTCCGCCCGCTTCACGGCGTGGATGCAGTCGCTCGTACGCAGAACCGTCACCCTCGGCGAGTGGCAGAAGATGGTGACGCTGGGCACGCTGATGAATGCCAGCCTGGACCTGTCCAAGTTCCTGCGTGCCAAGACGTTCCTTAACGCACTGCGGCAGGAGACGGCGCACGTCATCCAGCAGCCGCTCGTCTCCCTCACCCTCGTCTCCACCACCTCCACTGCACCGGCCGGTGCGGCGTGCGCCGTGGCGTTGGAGGGTCTGCTGCTGCAAGGCGCCATCCTCGACGACGCCGACCGCCTCGACGCGATCGCCACGGCTGATGAGCCGGCCGTGTTCCCGATCAAGAAGGCGTTCGTGGTGTGGATGGCGAGCCCACCGGCGCTGCCAGCTTCGGTGCGGGTGCCGGTGTACGCGAACTCGACGAAGGAGGACCACGTGTGCGACTTTGTGCTGCCCTGCGCGGACGCGCTGGCGGCCCGCAACTTTGTCCTTTCAGGTGTCTCCATCGTGCTTGAGCAGTAAAAAGAAGAATCAGCGATGCTTTTTGTTGTTGTTGTTGTTGTTCGTTTGTTTGTTCGTTTTGAAGAAGGACCTTTGCTGCTCTACTGTCGGTCAATCCGCTTATCGTTTTGCTGAGCGTGTATCACCCAACGACTGGTGTTTTCTTTTTTTTTTTTGCTTTTTTTTTTGTTGTTGTTTTGAGGGCCTTTTTTATTATGTGCACCTTCATAGATCTGGTCAAGGAGCCAACGCGCTCAAACACGCGCATGCATGTAGACTTTTCCTTTCATTAGTTCCCCTCTGCCCTTTTCTTCTTTTCTTTCTATTAACCGCTTTTTTGACGTTTGTTTCTGTTTGGTTTGCCTGCTTTTTTTTTCTTTCTCTGAACGTGTCCCTGGATTTCGTGGAGAGTTGATGATAGAAGCGTTGTTGTTGTTTTTCTGCTGCACGGTGTGTTTGCTTTGCTGTCTTTTTGTTGTTGTTGTTGTTGTTGTTTTCTTTTTTTTTCTTTGTGTCGATGTACATGTATTGATGCCGTTTCGACGATGTTTCCATGTAAATGGTTCCACAAGCAAAGCAAAGCAAGAACTTCAGAACGGGGAAGCGGGTGATAAACGTGCCGCGCATCTGTTGCCTTGCTTGCAAATGACTACAGCTGCAGGTAATCGAGTCGTGCCGCGCGCTTCCAACGTGAGAGGTGAACCTTTGCTCCCACTCAACAGGCTACAAGCAGTGCTCTCTCTCTCTCTCTCTCTCGTCTACCTTGGCGAAAGAAGAGGGACAAAAAAGTCACCTTCGCAGTAAAGAAATGCTACAGAGAAGCAGCCCCAGAGTCAAGAGCATCAATAGTCCTCGCGCTTTTTATTTGTTCATGAATTCTGTCACCTTCTTTGGTTTTCTCTGTTCCGTTGGCCTTCCTTGCCTCCATTCCTTTACTACACGAAACAAACAGAAACGCCTTTTAGATTCACACAGGCACAGCATGTACGGCGACAAGGGCCCACCGAAGGGCTACAGCGTCCCTCGCTACGACACCAACGCCAAGAAGCACTGCCAGCTCTGCTCCGGCGCTGACCATTGGACGTTTGAGTGCCCCAAAAAGAAGGCCGCCTCGTCTTCTTCTTCTTTTGGGTCATCCGTCGATGGCGCCAAGAAGAGCGCCGTGAAGACTGTAAAGCTCAGCCGCAGTCAGATGCTGAAGTACGGCGTGAAGCCGAAGCTGGCGAACTTCGTGCCGGAGCCGACGGAGCGGGAAGTCTTCGACGCCGAGATGAAGGAATTGCGCACCGTGCTGACGGCGGAGGTGCGGAGCGAGCTGAAGGCGACGAAAGCCACAGAGATGGAGCACGACCCTACACAGGCGGGGCCGCCGGCAAAGTCCGCTACTGCTGCTGCTAGTGTAGCCAAAGCAGAGCCGTCGACGGAACACGTGCACGTCAAGAAAGAACGCAGCGAAGACCGCGAGTAAACGCCACGTGGGAGAAAAGTGTTGATGATGCTTGTGTTGTTTGCGTAGCATCACCTCTGTTGTATCACTAGCACACTCCTGTATAATTAAATGTACAAAAAAAAAGAAACTTTGAGGACACAGTTGCTACTCTGATGAGAGTGTTGACGACGACGTAGTATTTTTTTTTCTCTTTTACGCAGATAAACGCGGTGGAGCTGCTGTTCGGACCACCTTCATCCTCCCTTTTGCTCTCTCTCTCGCTCTCGCTCTCTCGACGCTTCGCTCACGTGCCACGGTGCAGGTCATGATCGATAAACGCCCTTCACCCTCCACGCGTCGCGATGGCAGAGAACTCATCTTTGGCTGCGGCCTCTTTTTGACACTCGTCCTCCTGCACGTGTGGCTGGTGCAGGTGTATTTGCCTCACCGTGTAACACCGCCCGGCGTTCGTCCTGACTCCCCCGACCACGACGACACGCCCATCACCGCCGACAAGGGCATTCCATGGCTGCAGCGACTCACAGGGGAGCAGCCGAGCCGCTTTCGACACCCGCCACCGCCGCCGCTGCACAACTTCGAGCCCACCCTGCCACCAAACCGCGTACCCGTCATCTCCACCTCCGCCCCATCGCTGCCACCCAGGGGAACAGCAGGTGCCGCCAAGACCACCACGACGACACCCCAGCCCGGCATGATAGACCCGCGACGGCAGGATCGGACACCACGCACACCGACGACGACGACGGCGCCGACCACCGGCAGTGCGAATACAAGTGTCGCAGACACCTCCATCGTAACGCTCACGCCGGAGGACAGCATTACGGCCTTCTACGCCAATCTCGAAACCTTCGAGGCGAACTTGCTGCGCACGGACTTCAAAGGCAACCCGGAGCAGCCCACGAAAGATTTTATCGACATCGAGGCGGACGACGGCACCGGGTCGCCGCTGCCGTACGACTCCGACTTCAAAGAGGACCCCGCGCGGTGGATGGCGTGCGACCCCCGCGACGCCACCTTCACCCCGGAGCGCGACCGCCTCTGCCAGGAGTACCTGACGAACGTCAACAACATGCGCAGCATAAAAGCGATGGCCTCGAAGCTGCTGCAGGGCCGCACCATCAAGATGCAGATCTACTACGCCCACAACAACATCAAGACGATCGTCAAGCTCTCGCAGCGCAAGTTCTACTACGAAGCCGCCAGCGAGTTCCTCGCCTACTCTTTTGACCGCGCGCTGGCATTCAACCGCGTGCCGACCTCCGTGTACGTGCCCATCCCGCTCGACTACCTACGCGTCGCGGTCGCCTACTCGCCGCTCTTCTCGCAGTGGTTTCACCGCTACATCGTCCTCTACAACGTCACGAGTCAGCACTTTGTGCAGTGCAGCTACCACACCCGGCAGGTGTCGGAGTGCAGCATGGCCACCGTCCAGCTCTGGATGAAGGACGTCCACAGCGCGCTGGAGACCTTTCTCGGGCTCCCGTTTGAGCTGGACCAGGGCTTTATTCGCAAGTACTACGTCCCAGGGCACGAGCTCTTTGTCGGCACCAAGCACGCCCGCCTGCGTGCCATTGGCGAGTTGTCAGACCGCAGCATCTTCGACTTTCTGATCGGCAACACCGACCGCGGCATGAATGACCACAACAACTTTGTTTACGGCGGCTGCAGTGCGGAGACGGAGTGTCGGGTCGGCAAGCCGGAGGAGCGCATCAAGGGCCTCGCCAAGTACGCCTACCTCGACCACGGCAGTAGCCTCTACTCGCACAAGGAGCCGCTGGACAACCCGTTCTTCGGGGATGTGAGTCGCATCGCCATCTGCCGCTTCCGGCGGTCCACGTACGACCACCTCGCCACGTACACCGCCACCAGCCGTGTGCCCTACCCACTGATCAAGCAGGTCGAGTCCTCACTGCCGCCTACCATCTTCAAAGTGAGCCACGAGTCGGTGATACGCAGGGTACAGGTACGACTAGACAAGATTGTGAGCCTCATTGAGACGTGTCGTACGAAGTACACGGATGACGAGGTGTTCTCGCTCCCCGAGTACGACAAGATCCGCATTGCCGAGGAGGACGCCACTCTCGGTGACGAGTGGGATTGACGCTGGCACGGGAGGAAAGACCAGCCTTTCAACAAGCAACCGTGGACGCTTTTCTTTACTTTTCTTTTGTAAACTCTATTTTTGGGCTGCTCATGACTTCGCACACGCACCATCCAACATACAAACGCGTACGCGATGCAATTAATGTACAAAAAGATAACTTGCGAAACCAGAAACAACAAATGCGGGCAAACTGTTGCTTTAGTGGAATCAAAACGAGTCGTTTGGACTCTCTGCTTTTTTTTGTTCTTGTGTGTGTGTGTGTGTGTGTGCACGAGGGAAGCATCAAGAGTACCGCAAAACAAAAGTTGAAAGCATGGAAGCTGGGGACCGTGCACGAGGTCTATTGCGCAACTTCAACGACTGTTGTCGACACAAAGCTCGGAGGTGCTTGGATAAACAAAAGAGCTCTCCGTGCGATGGCACACCGAGGTATTCTCCATTCTAATACTCCTACGGTCTCTCCTTCTCTCTGTACTCTTCACCTACCGAGCTTTTACGTGCGTGGTGTATGATCAACACATGCGTGTGCACGTGTCTCTCTTCGCCTCACCGAGTAGTGACTGCGAAGATATCCGCCTACTTCGGCTGGTAGTGGAGAACTACGACGGGAATCAACAACTACGAGCACACTGAAGGAGAAACAGAACGGGAACGTACAACAGGCCGCTGCAATCGCTTCTGGTGCTCTTATTCTCCTGGCAAAAAATTTATACTTTGTCGCTGCACTATTCTTACACTCATCTTTTTTCTTCTTTTATTTTTTCTTAGTCACCAATGAATCTTGACGCCTGGGAGGAACGGGTGCGTCACGTGCAGCCTCTCGAGGTGAAGGAGATGCAGCTGCTGCTGCGCACCGCGGTGAACCTACTGGTGGAGGAGAGCAACGTGCAGGCCGTCCACCTGCCAGTGACGATCTGCGGCGACATCCACGGTCAGTTTCCCGACCTCATCCGCCTCTTCGAAGTCGCCGGAGAACTGAAGCGTGAGACGGGGAGCATGAATTACATCTTCCTTGGCGACTTGGTCGACCGCGGACGCAACAGTGTGGAGGTGCTGACCTTTCTGCTCATTCTTAAGCTGAAGTACCCCGACAAGATCACCCTCATCCGCGGCAACCACGAGACGCGGCAGGTCACCACGATGTACGGCTTCTACGACGAGTGCGCCGAGAAGTACGGCACCGTTGAGATCTGGAAGCTGTGCACGGAGGTGTTCGACTGCATGCCCATTGCAGCCCTCATCGAAGGCAGGGGTCTTTGCATTCACGGCGGACTCTCCCCCGAGATCCGCGGCGTGGACCAGATTCGGCTGCTCAACCGTCGTCAAGAGATCCCCAACGAGGGACCTTTCTCAGACCTGGTCTGGTCCGACCCTGAAAACGTCGATGGATGGGTCGTATCACAGCGCGGTGCTGGCTTTCTCTTCGGCGCCTCCGTCACGCGTGAGTTCATCCACCGCAACCGCCTCAACCTGATCGCGCGTGCTCACCAGCTGGTGCACGAGGGCTTCAAGTACCACTTCGACGAAGAGTACCTCTGCACCGTGTGGTCTGCGCCGAACTACTGCTACCGCTGCGGCAACCTGGCAAGTGTGCTCCGCATTTACGAGGACAGCTCCCGTGAGTTTGTCGTGTTCAAGGAGGTCGACGCGCAGATTGCCTCATCCGATGAGCCAAAAACAAAGGAACCCGCCTACTTTCTCTAACGAGCTGCTGCGTGCTGCCCCGCTACTCCCTCGATGGACAGACAAGCGACCAACACATCACGCACGCTGCCGCGGTGAAGGCTGTTGCATGTATAATACCCCTCGTTGATGTTGTTGGCGGTGTAGGGTGACTCGTGGTTTCGCATTGCACTCTTTTGTGAGTCTCCTCTTCACTGT
Source organism: Crithidia acanthocephali (assembly GCA_000482105.1). NCBI lineage: Eukaryota > Euglenozoa > Kinetoplastea > Trypanosomatida > Trypanosomatidae > Crithidia > Crithidia acanthocephali. Next base: position 2,640 of record AUXI01000056.1, on the reverse strand, counting down.
GTAGGTGTATGTGTATGCGTGTGTCGAAGGCAAAGATCGCTGTTGTGTTTGCATCGCAACACGAAGCCGCTGGAGGAAGCACGCACAACAACGCATTTGCAACTGCACCTGCGTTCCGCTCCCGCTCTGTTGACGCATAGAAAGAGGAAGACAGTGGTCGAGGTGTGTGTTTGTCTTTTGTTCTCTTTTTACCTCACACGTATTGTATGCTAAGTATCCTTTTATGATCGGTTGTCTCTTTTTGCTACAGTTTGCGACACTCTAAAGAATGATGAAAAACGTGCTAGTCGATTGTGACTCTTGAACACATTGTTGTATGTTCTTCTTTGCCTTCTTCACACACAAACTCGACACTCACGTGCTTCTCAGTCTTGCAGAGAAAGTGACAGGGTGCCAGTCTAGGTGGCAAAAAAAGATGAATGAAACCGCTACAACAACGGCTCTTTTTTTTTTTGTAATTGCTCTTTTGTATGTGTATGTGATGCTCGTTGGTTTCCACGCGCTAGACCTAACCTTATTATTGTATCCGTTCCTTTTTCTTCTTCCTTTTCTTTCCTTTTGCTCACAACTCCGCGCTTCCGCAATCCATATTGTAGACAGTCGATTTCCGTGTTTTCATCGTTCACGTAGGAACAGATCAGAAAAAACGTCTTCTGTGTTACAGTCTCGACTCTATCCAGCAGCCACAAAGACACAGAGCACAACCATCCAACCAAACACTAAAACGCATTCGTGCAAAGCAGTAGCGGCCACATAGAACGCACACATACACACGACACGGCAGCAAGCATGGAGACACAAGTTCTTTCGCTGCTCCGCACCCGTCCTCTGGTGACGGCGAGCGAGGCGGCGTGTCTCCTGCACGTATCCGAGGCGGAGGTGCACCCGGTCCTGGCAGCCATCGCTGCCGCCAACGCGGGTGCCTACACGCTGCTGGGCGGCCACGTCGAGGAGGCGGCACAGGGCGGCACCGTGGCCACGAAGGTGACGATGCAGAAGGCCGAGTTCATTGGAGAGAGCTCAACCGCCGCCGTGTACGCGCTGCTGTCCCTCACCTACCCCTCCCACGTCGCTGCCTCCACTGCACCTGTCGCGCTGCGGCCCAGCACGAGCGACACCCTCCGCGTCTACCCGGTGGTGTCGCGCGCCGTCATGGAGAGTCGGCCAGCGGATGTGCGACTGCAAGCAGTAGCCCCGGCTCCCGTAGCGGCACAGCCGGAGGTGCGTCGTGTCGTGAAAGCAGAAGCTGCCCAGCCTGTGGCGTCGCTGCCCGCCGCTGTCCAGTCCGCACTGGCGCCGGCACCGCCTGCGCAGCCCACCTCTCCTGTGCCGGCGGTGTTGCCAGTTCTCACAGCAGTGGAGGTGAAGGTACCGGTGGTGGTGGTGAAGCAGGAGCCGGCGGCTGTTGCCGTCCTTGCCACGCCTGCTGAGTCGCCGTCTGCTCCAGCGGCTCCTGCGGTGGCTCCGCGGAAGCCGACCATCTTTGACAAGATGAAGGAAGCCGCGGCAACGAAGCGGCCACGCGAAAGCGAGGAGGTGCCGGCCAAAGCGAAGAAGACAGCACCGGCAAAGGCGAAGAAGGCGGCGAAGACGGAGAGCACGACGAGTCTGGCGAAGCTGGCTCGTGCGTCGAAGAAGAAGGTGGCGGCAGTGGCCACGCCGTCGGCGGGCGGGCCCTCGTCTCGCAGCTTTCTCGACGAAGACGACGAAGACGCCATGGACGGGTTCAGCAACAGCGAGGAAAACACAAACGATGAGGTGCCGCCCCACCACGCAGTGATGGAGGAGGCGCCGGTGCTCGACGTCGTGGAGGTGTCGGCGTCGAACGATGACGTGATTCTGTGCGACGACGCACCACCGCTCGCCTTCCGGCCCGCAGAGCCCGTGCAGCCAGTCACCGCGTCGGTTGCAAAGAAGAACGCTACCCAGGTGGCCGCTGCTGGGGCGGCGGCGTCGGCAGATTCCGGGGCTACGCGGGTCACCCTCGGTGCCTTCTTCAACCCAGCGGTAGTGGAGTTCCAGAAGTCGTACGTGCGGGAGGTGCAGACGGAGATGAAGGTCGAAGATGGAGAGTACGTCTGCGTCGACGTCCCGTGCTACAAACACAAAGTGACGGGAGAGGTCATCAGCGAGGCGGACTACCATCAGCAGACGGCGCAGCTCGTGCGCAGCCGCGACAGTGCGACGGAGACGCCGAGTCCCAACGCGGCCTCCACCAACGCGGCCTCCGACTCACCGCCCACCCCGGCAGCCAAGTCTGCGTCGCGCAGCTCGAGCGAGAAGACGGAGAAAGGCAAGTCGTCTCCTGCTCCTACTAAAACGCTCTTCTCCTTCTTCAAGCCGGCCTCCAAGTAGCGGAAGTACTTTTCTTCCCTCTTCTCTTTCTGAAGCATAGAGTTTTCTTATAGAGGCACGGATAGTTGCAATAGAATCTTCCCTTTTTTTCTCTTCTTTTTGTAAGCTTTGTGTTTCACCTTTTTAACGAAATATACAACGGCATTGTTTCTGTTTTGCAAAGGCAGCATAGCAGCTATTTTTTCAAAGGCACTGTCAGCGCTTTTTTCATCCTCTTCAGGGGCTGAGCGCGCGTGGTCCGCATCATGGGGCAACAGGTGTATTGTATCGTCTTTTGTCCAGCTT
>AUXI01000055.1:0-57512 GCA_000482105.1 Crithidia acanthocephali | reverse complement strand
TTTGTAGACACAACTAGGTGTACAAGAAAAAAAAGAACGTGTCGCCAACAAAAGGGACGATCAGGACAAGAGTTTTTGTTTGTTGTCGCTGTTAATGCCAACACACCACATTCTCTCTCTCTCTCTCTCGTTGAGAGCACAACTTATTTTTGTCTATTTGACAAACACCTACACAAAAGAAGCGAAGACACATTTAAAAAAAAGTGAGCAAAGCCAAGGGAGCCACTTCGATATGCAGCAAGGAAAGAGAAGCAACCTTCCTGCTCGGGCGTCACCTCGAACACGGAATGCGCCTTGCTGATACTATGATCAGATGAGCAGCATTCGTTTCCTGTACAACCGTCTGCGCGCGACGCGACGGTGGTACTCGTTCTCAGTCATGGGAGTTCTTGACTAACCAGTTCACCACCTCATTAATGTTGGTCTGCTTGAGAGCGGAAATCGGGGTGACCATCCACGGGTTGGTGTCGATGCTTGTCAGCTCCAGCAGCTCAATGCACTCCTCTTTGCTCATGTGTGGATCCAAGTCGATCTTGTTCAGGCAGACAAGCAGCGGAAGCTTGTTGAGCGCGGCGTCGCTCAGCAGCTTGTGAAGTTCGCGTCCAGCTAACTCTGCCCGCTGGTAATCGCTTGCGTCGACGCAGTAGATAATGCAGTCGCAGCCCTGCGTGTAACGCGGCCACTCATGGCGGAAGCGCTCCTGGCCACCAAGGTCCCACACCTTCAACTGTACACCTTCTTTGCGCACCATTTTTACGTTGAGGCCCACGGTGGGGAAGGTCTCCACCGGGTGGCCCACAGCGAGCACGTTGAGCAGCGTTGTCTTGCCGCTGTTCTCCAGCCCGACGAGGCACATTTCAAGCTTCTTGCCGCCGGAAAACAGCTCCCGTAGCGCGGAGAGAAAAGCACCCATTGCGGTTGCAGCGTACGATGATAAAGGAAAAGTTGTTTGCCTGTGTGTGTGTGTCTCTCTGTGTGTATGTGTGTGTGTGTATAGGGATATGATAAACCGCGCTTGGTGTCACAAGAGGAACGGAGACTCAGGTCTCAGGGGAAAAGAAAGGGGATGTGGCCTCTGCTGTGTGTATGTTTGTGCTAGTGCAGTGGTATAAACGGCAGACTAGCAGAGAGGGGGAACCACCACAACAACAACAAGAGAGCAAAGAACTCAGTTTGTGAGTATCCTGCAGCGGCGAGGAGTAGAAAAGGGTTAGAGAAGCAGGCGACGGGCAAAAAGACATGGACAACGTCGATTAAAAAAAGAAGAGGGGTGGCGATGCATGCCGATAGCAATGGCTGACAGTTGTCACGCGTAAACTCGCCACAAGCACTTTAAACAACACGACGCACTCCGCGAAATTGTGTTTTTTTTTCAAGTATCCGAAACAGTGCGTGGTGTCATAGGGAAGAAGGATTTTTGGCTGCTTCGAAATTGCTCAGAAGATGGGAAAGTTGACAAGCCAAATTCTGTCCAGCCTCTTTTTTTTTTTAGTTAGCGCACCTGTCATTTGCGCACAGTGAGATACCTGTTTTTTGTGTGCGTGTGTCACTCAGTGCATCATTCTATCATCTATGGAGGAGAACAAAGGTTGTAAACGAGAAAACAACTAAACAGGAAGCATAGATGGCACCGAAGCGGATCTATCAGCAAGACACGAGGAGCAACGAGCCAGAAGCGATTGCTTGACCTTCTCTGCGCTCAGCAGGCGGCACACACACACACACAAACACACAGGCACACCTCGGTCATCCTTCAAAAGGCACCGTCACGCATTCCTCGTCGCAGCGGTGTTGCTGTTGCCGCTGCTGGCGCCGTGTTGGACGTGGTACACGTTGTTCTGGTCGTAGAAGCGGCTGAAATCAATCCAGGTGAGCAGCGGTACGAGCTGCGGGTAGTCGGGACCAACAGGCGACGCAAGCTCCGACAGGGCCCGCAGGAACTGATCCTCGACGGAGTGCAGCGTTGCTTCGATGAGCGGCATCGTTGCGGTGCTGCTGTGCATGCCGATCTCGCAGAAGCGCTCCGTCAGCTCCAGGATGTGCGCCAGGCTGCGGAAACGTTGGGTGCTCGACAGCACCAGCCCCGTTTCCACGCCGTCGAAGAAGTCCATCAGGGCTTGCGAGATCGCGAAGACGCTGTCCGCCTGCCCAATGCGGGCAACAAGCCGACTCCACAGCGGCTCCAGCACGAAGTGGGCGGCGTAGAACTGGAACTGCCGCAAAAACTGCACGAACTGGTGCTTCAGCCCGTAGGCAGCGCTGAATTCGCCAAGGATCTCGTTTGTGTACCACAGCTCGCACAGCCGCCGCTCGCACGTCTTGACCCAAATGAGAAGGCGGAAGATGATGTTGAGGCGCTGCATCACCTTTGCGTCCAACACGAGGGTGAGGGGCCACTGCAGATCCGCCTCCAGCTGCAGCAGCTCCAAACTGCGATGCGCGTCCACCTCCCCACCCACGCCACCACCACCACCAGCAGCGCCACCCAGGTGGGTGCTGCGTCGCGTCGGCAAGGCGCCAAGGCCGTCGTCCAGCCGCACCGTCTCACGGCCGCTGTCGCGCTGCCGGTGCTGCTCCTGCAGCAGCTCCTCCAGCGTGCACCGCGCAAAAGTGCAGCCGATGAGGTCGTGATAAGGGTCGCTGCCGCAGCTGCGGGCGATGGCGGCTTGCAGAAGCACCTGCATCGAATGCGCTTTCACGCGGTCCGGGTACTCCACCAGCAGGCTGTCCGCGCTGTCGAGGAAGTCGACCACCCAGTCTCCGCGCTCTTGCAGGAAGTACGCCTTGAGGGACTTGAGATGGCCGAGGAGGTCGATCGCGGGACTGAAGAGGAGCTGAATGACGGCACCGCTGGCCGCCTCGAAGGACTCCTGCACCTGCCGCTGCAGCTGGTCTGCACCGCTCCAGGTCAGGAAGGAGCCGTCGCCATCGGCGCCACCCACTGCACCGGCCGTCGCGCCAAAGGTGGGCAGCGTGGCCCCGTACTCGCGCAGCAGGCAGCAGTACTTGCCCGCAAAGAAGACCATCTTGGCAAGCTTTGCCGGTGAGCTGAGGAAGACCGGGATGAGGCTCTTGTTGAGCGAGAAGCGCCGGTCAAAGGCCGCCACGTCTTGCTGGGCCGCAGCGCGCCGACCGGCGCCGTACCGCCCACCTTGCATCCCCGCCCCGCCACTGGAGGACCCCGCAAGAGCGCTGCCACCGCTCCCACTGCTGCTCTGGCCATCCCCCGAGGTCGACGGCACCAGCGCATCGAGGAAGAGCTGCCCCACGTGGCGCTGCTGCACGTGGTCGGCGGCGGTCGGTGCAGGTCGGGCTGGGCGGTACACCTCTGAGATGAAAAACTCCTCGTACGGGTCGTCCAGCACACCCGAGTGCATCCAGCGGTGCAGCATGCGCAGGTACGGCACGAGGGTGCGGCGCAGCAGCAGCACGAGCAGCTCATGATCTTCGCGGCTGCCGGAGAACTTGTTCACCTGCTCGCACAGGTGGTTCAAGATCCGCGGTCCGACGAGACCCGCAGATGACGACGAGGCCCGCGTTGGCGCTGCGGCGTCGGCGAGGGCGGTGTGGATGAGGTCCATCGGCAGCACCTGCCGCAGCCGCACGATGTGGTGGCCCACGCGCAGCACCTCGGAGACGACGCCCATGAGTGGCATCGGCCGGCCCTCGCTCCACAGCTGCAGTTTCGAGATCTGGTGGGCGTAGCTCGTGTTGATCTCCGAGACCACCTCGCCGAGCGCCATGAGGACGAGGCTGCGGCTCTCGTACTCGGCTGTTTCGATGCAGCGCAGCGCCACGAAGGCGTCTGCGACGGGCAGCACCGTCTCGCACAGGTGCCGCATGGAAGGGGGAACGCACGAGGAGACGCTGAAGCCGCCACCCGTCTCCCCAACGCCTGCCGGTGACGCAGCGGTGTGCTGCAAGAAAAGCCCACCAAGGCCCACAGCGGCGGTCAGCACCTCAGCCGCCACCACCGTGTCCTGCAGCTCCTCGGGCAGCTTCGACAGCTGAGCCGCGTTGTCGAGTGCCGGGAGACCATTTCCGGAGAGAACGGCACTCGACGAACCAGTTTTCAGATAAGGGTGAGCAGCAGTACTACTCGGCCCTGGTGGTGCGGCCGCTGCACTCAGCAGCGGTGCTAAAGTGCTGGCGCTCGCAGATGGCGACTTGCCGCCGCTGGATGCAGTTGAGCTGTTACGCATGCCAGCCCCCGACGCACCGCTGGGGACGCCGTCGCCGCTGCCGTGGCGCTGCCACTCCGTCTCGATCACCGCGATGCTGAGCGCGTCAGTGATGCCAGCCGCACGGATGACCTCTTGCCGGTTCGAGGCCAGCTGCACCTGCTCGAAGCGGATCCCTCGCTTTTCAAGCGAGGTGAGAAAACGCGTCCACTCCGCAGAGGTGGTCATGCTGGACAGTCAGCTAGTTCGTTGTGTGGTTGGTGTTGTGCGTGCACGTCGGCTTTCTATGTCTAGCAGTTGTAAAAAAGGGGAAATGGAGTAGTTTCCGTGACAATCGACTAGATGCAAGTCTCTACAAGAGCCTGTGAGAGTCACTCTTTTGCTATTTTATTTTCGTCTATGCACGTATCTGCTGCTGACTCCCAAGTGAACAGAGGAAGAGAGACGTCAAGGGGAAGGGTAGTATTGACATAGGGATGCTTTCATCGTACTCGTTAGTGTCGTGACCGCTGCCCGACAGCGTTGCACACTCTATGCGTACACTTCGCTTCTTCTTTTCTTCTTCCCACAGGTGCGTCACTTCGTGCATCTGAGAGTCGGTGCCTTTCGCGTCCATTATGATTGCATAGTCGAGGGGCCGTGTACGCAGGTAGCAAGACAAGCATCGAGTGCCGCAGTTGTTGTCGCCATTACTGTTGTTCTGACGAGTATCTACTTCTGTTTTTTCTCTTTTCTTTCTTGGTTGCCTGTTCTGTGCAACAACAACATCCCTGAACCCTTCTCGTTGCAGAGAGTAGAGATAGGAAGCCACGTGTATAAGAAGCCGGTGAAAAGAGAGAGGCAACACCACTTGCGTCCGTTAGAGTATGTAGTAATGACGTAAGGTGAAGAACACACACAAACAAAAAGGCGAATGAAGAGCAGCTATCCGCAACGCACCTGAAAGCAGAAGCAAAAGCCAAAGCAACATCTTACAGACGAAGACAAATTTCTTAGAATGCTGCGTGGAAGAAAAACAAGCAGCCCCGTAATCGCCCACACAATCTTGGCGGGGCGAAACACTTGATGCGAAAGGAGAATGGAAGGCACTGAAGCTATTACCGCTGCTCGTAGCGGTCAACCAGACGGCGCAAGAAGCCTGGTTGCGTGTCCAGCTCGTTGGCCATCTCGTGGTTGAGGTCGCGAAACACCATTTCATCGGACCGAATGAGCAACACAACGTCCCGCAGGGTAAAGACCGACAGCGACGCGTCCATGGCCGTAGGAACTGCATCAACGCCCGCCTGCTCATACTCTGCGTCTGCCGTCGTCTCCTCTGTCGTTGCGGCCACTACCGCTTCTCCGCTCGGCTTCGTTGGCGATGAAGAGGGCTTCGTTTCTCCATCTGCCTTTATGGCTTCAGCGCTGGGAGCTGCACGTGGTGGAGGAAAGGCTGCTTCCGCCGCTGCGTCTCTGCTCGTGCCGCGCTGTGCGTCCCCTGCTGGGCCGCTGCGCTCTTCGTTCTTGAAGAGCACGACGTCCTGCGTCTTCGGTGCTACCACCATCGGTACCAGTGCGCCCTGCGCCGTGAAGACGCCTTCCAGGCCCCAGTAGTGCATGGCCAGCTTCGGCACGCGCAGCTCGGCGATCTTGCCCAGATCCACATCGTTCACCATCTGCGTCCACACCACCGACGACTCCTCCGCGGTGTAGGCCATCAAACGAAAGCCCATGCGCGGGTAAAAGAGGAATAAGAAGAGGTAGATCGCAAAGTGGCACGCCTGCAGTAAAAGCACGAGGCCGCGCTCGACGGCGGTGATCTCCGCCATGCTGCCGAGAATCTGGTAGTGCACGGCGTGGCCCTCGCTTTGGGCGAGCAAGCCGCGCAGCTCGTCCACGTAGGAGTGGCGCAGTGGTGCCCCCGAGACGGCCGAGTTCGGCGTGGAGTGGTGCAGGCGACTGCTGCCGCCGTGACTGGACGATTGTACCGAGGATGCAGTGGACGCCGACGAAGGCGGTGATGCAGTGCTGCCTTGACCTCTGTCCGCCGCGAGAAACGGCGAGGCCACCTCCGCAGCGACCGATGTTCGACTTCGCACCGCCGCGCTGCCGCCCGCACTCGTGGGGCGGCGCTTAAAAAACATGCGGAGGTACGCCGCGACTGACCCGGCCGCCGGCGCCGCCGCGGCGACCGTCACGAGCATCGTCGCACGGTGGATGTAGCGCTCGCGGAAGGCGCGGTCAGCGATCCAGCGCAGCGTTTTGACCATCGCAATGCACACGTGATCGTTGACGCGGCCCGGCGCGACGTGGGCGAGAGGCTCCCGCTCCAGTCGTGTGATGTCAGCACGCGTCAGTGGCGGGTTCAGCGCGGCAAAGCGAGTGGAGTGGCCCATGAAGGAACGGTAGAGGTAGCTGGGGCCGTCAAGGCGGGGACCTGGCGCTGCTGCTGCTGTTGCGGAGCGCGAGGGATCACTGCTGTGCCCGTTGGACTGGTGTGTTGAGCCCCGGGACCGCTTGCCCGCGGCGGTGCTGGGACGTCCGGTGTGTTGCTGGGGCGACTCCTGGCCGAGCCGCGGGCGACCGTGAGTGAAGACGCGTCTCGCAGACTGCAGTGCGCACGGCATCGCCGCTGCGCTTGTGTGGGCTCTGGTGAGCATCGCTAGGCCACGCTGTGTTCTTCTTTCCAATTTGCAATGCCTGGGATAAGAGAGATGATGCAATGACGTATGCTGATGAAACTTGAGAGGGTGTGGTTTGCACAGTAGAGTGGCAGTTCAAGAAGAGCCGACAGAGAGCAAAGGAGGCGTGTCCAAAGAGAGAGAGAGAGAGAGATAGCGTAGCGGTGAGTAGAGAAGAAAACAAACCTTTCATAGTTCAGTGGAGCACGGGGAAAGATCAAGAAGAAGACAGAGAACGGTGATAGGCTGCTGAAGATGGAACTACGCAGTTCCTGTCGACTACTACGTGCGGCACCGACAAAGACAGCACCAGCCCCATGCTTTGCACTGCGTAGCATCTCCTCTTTATCGTCGTGAAGCACGTGTGAACGTCGTCAAATAACAGCAAGTCAAAGAGCATTCGGTTCTTCAGCTTAGAAGACTAACAGTGGTTTTATGCGAAGATGATACACTTCCAAAGGAGAAGACACGAAGGAAACACCAGCCCGAGAGCCAAGAAAAACAGGACGGATATCCACATACGCCGCAGGCACGACAAGAGAAAGGAGGGGGAAAAAAGCGGAGGAAAAGGGATAGAGCTTCCGAAAAGCGAACACCCCCAGCAGTGTACACACCAGCACACACACAATTACACACACATACGCACACACGCCAGTATTGACAGTGTGACCAACGGTAGGCAAAGAAACAAAAACTGTCGTAGAAGGGAAGGGATATACACGCACTTACACCTCGAAATTCTAGGAAGCTTGTGGAAAGGGGAGTAAAAAAAAGGCATCAAAGAAAGAAAAAAAAAGAAAAGAAAACAAATCAATAAAAAAAAAAGTAATGTTTCCACAAGTGAAACTGGAAGGATGAATAATAGGCCACAAGATGCTGGCATCGAAGTAGGCCATAAAGCAGAGGTGAAATAGTCGTGGTTATGTACATCCGCACTGCACGATCACGGGAAAGCGAGAAAGAGAAATGTTGAAAAGAGGCCGCAGGTCGGCTTAGGAAGAAAGGACGAGAAAACTAACAAAGCAAAACACCAGACGCCAGGGGTTCGACAAGATCACCACGAAGAAAATGGGAAAAACACAACACAAAAGGAAGAAAGAAAAAAACGTTCTTTGACTTGTCACGTCAGTGCAAAGAAGTTAGAGCCTTCGCACACGGCGAAGCGCAGCTGTTCCTCAAGCACAGCCTTGCTGCTGTACTGCGGCAGCTTTAGGTACAAGAAACACGTACTCACCGTCGGCAGCGTGCGGTCATAGGCCGTGTTGAGGCCAAAACTCTGATTCTGAGTATTACTCAACACAGCAGACGCGCTCACCAACGTGCCGTTCCCCCCGCTTGCTCCACCGTCCGCCGCAAAAGAGCGACTGGTGTGGTTGGCCGTCGTGTCCGCGGCGTTGGCCGGGTCAATGTCACGTCGCACCACCTTGATCGCCTGTGTTAGTCCGCCGTAGGGCACACAGCTGGAGCCGGTGACAAACTTCAGAAAGCGGTGTTGCAGCTGCGCGCTCCACTGCGGCACCACATCGAGCAGGTACTGCACCACGTCACTCCGCTTGTGGTAGCCGTGGCCTGCCTCGATGCACCGCGCGAACTGCTCACGCGACTCCCACACCTTCGCATCCTGGGCGGAGCCGAAGAGGCGGCTCAGTTCCTCCTCGGAGAACAGCTCCAGGTAAACGGGGTTGACGGTGTACTGCAGTCCGCGGCGGAGCGACAGCAGCGGGAGGTCCAGCACGTACTGCAGGTAGTACGACTGCATGCGGTCGACGTACTCCTCGACGTTCTCAGGCGTCACACGGCACTGCTCGCCGCCGTCGAACATCGGCAGCTCCACGTCACGGCCTGGTACGCAGTTGTCCGCCTCACTCACGGGAATGGTGAAGTACAAGTCACACGCCTCCAACTCCTCTGCAGTCATCGCCTGCAGCCGCCGCAGCGAGGCCAGCAGCGGCGGGTCGAGCAGCTCCAAGTAGCTCTGCCCCGGGTAGGTGCGGGTGGCCAGCGGCTCCTCGCCGAGCAGGCGCCGCAGGAGCAGCGGGTGGAAGAAGATGGAGGACGTCTCACCCATCATCAACAGGCGGCCCAGCAGGAGGCCCAGCAACTCCCAGTAATGCAGCGACTGCGCGGTCTGCCGACCAGCGGGGTAGAGCGGGTTGCAGGAGCGGCGCCGACGCGGCGGCGGCGGTGCGGGGGAGGCGGAGCTGCCACCGCGCTGGTGGTCCGTGCTGCCGTCATCGCCGTCATCGCACGGGATCTCCTCGGTGCGGAAGAGGCCGTGCTTTGGCTTCAGCAGCTCCTCCACGACCAGCTCGTAGAACTCCATCGCAGGACCCGGTCCGATGCCGGCCTCCCCTTGAAGGCCACGTCGAGCGTGAAGGTGCACGTGGCGAGGGTGAAGAGCTGCTCGGCGCTCTGCAGGATGTGCCGGCGGTCCACCGTCAGCGTCACACGCCGCCGGCGCAGCACCTCCTCGGAAAGCCACTCGAGCCCCACCACGTCCAGTCGCTTGTCCGCTGCATCCGCCTGCCCCGCCGCGCCGCTCTGGCCGCGGTGGTGGTGGCCGCTGCCGTTGTTGTTGGAGACGCTGCCCGCAGCGGTGGTTCGACCCTCCTCCGCACCAAAGTTCGGCTCTCCCGCTGCGCGGCGCACCAACAGGCTTTGGTGGCTCTGCAAAATGTGCCGGCACTGCTCGTAGCTGAGCGACCGCTGCGCCGAGATGAAGAAGCGCAGGATGGAGACGCGCATGTCCATGGCGAACATCGACGGAAAGCGCCACAGCGCGTACGACGCGGTGGGGAACGTCATGCCCGCATCCGCATCCGCCGTCGACGCAATCACGTCAATCGGGGTCCCGGGTCTTGCCGCCCCAATGCCTGAGCAGTAGAGCAGCGGCGGCAGCATGAACATGCTAAGGTGCTGATAGAGCTGGTGCACCACCGCACTGCTCAGCCGGCGCTGGCTGCCGTCCAGCGCACTCGCCTCATCGGCGAGGTTGCTGCGGGCGATCTGCGTAAGAATGGCGTAGAGCGACATCGCCCCCTTCTCAGGGGCTACATCGAAGAGGTGCTTCGGGCTGCAGAAGAAGAGTGGGTGCATGTAGCTGCAGCAGCAGCGTCGCAGGTTGTAGGCAGACCGCAGATCGGTCGTCTCGACGCCGATCAGCAAGCGCGACGGCAGCGGCTCCTGCAGCACCACAAACTTGATCTCATGCTTGCAAACCCAGAAGGGCAGGGTGGGCAGGGACATCTGCACCTTGTTGCGGTGCGCCTCGCCCGAGTCCCCAGGCTGCGGGGCCATGGTGACCAAGCGCCGCAGGCTCACCCCGGTCTCGGCGTACGCCGTCAGAGCATCCAGCACGGTCGTGAGCGGCGACGTCATCGGCACGCCGTTGACGAAGAAAAGAATGCGGTCCGGCGAGACGGCGCGGTAGGCACTGCCGCTGCAGCTGGCGTCTTCAAAGCACTCCTCACTTGTCAGGCACGGCGACGACTCCGTCAGTACGGGGGAGGCGAGCTGGTCGTGAGAGCTTTGGCGCTCCTGTACGGCGTGCAGGGCCATCGCGGTGGTGGTGGCGACGGCGGCGGCTTTCCGCGGCGTGGACGACGTGCGCGGGGATGGGGAGGAGGTCGACGCGGGCAGCAGCACTTGCTTCGCCACCGCCGCCGCGAGCGTGCCCATCGACGTGTTCGGCAGCACCGCTAAGTTTGCCTTGCGCAGCGTGACGCCGCGGACAACAGGAAGCGCCGTTTCATTCACGTAGGCCACCAACTGACGCTCCCGCGGCTTGCTCTCGCCGTCGCCAGCCTTCGATCGGTCGCCGCCCGTCGCGGTACTGCTGAGGGGGCCGGTGATCGCGTCGAAGGTGAGATTCAGCGGACGCCAGGCAAGGTGGCGCACCGCGCCAAAGGTCTTCATCCGCTTCGCACGCTTCACGAAGCTGCACGGCTGCTTCACCACGATGGATGGGTCCAGGTTAAAAGTGGCGAAGCCGAGGTCGCGCGAGACGGTGCCGCCGAGCTCGCTGACAAACTGCAGAATCTTCCCACGCGTCACGTTGTTGAGGCGCAGACGCACGCCGGTTTCGCTCTGCAACGATGACGACGTCTCCGCCTCCTCACCGCCCGGTAGCGCCGCGAAGTACGTCCCAATGAACTCGGTGTCCTCCCGTCGGCGGTTGCCCCAATCGTACCACCGCCACAGCGTCTTGGCGATGCTGTGGACAAAGTCGGGCACCTCGACGAAAACAGCGCGCAGCTCGATGTCGCGCTCCTTGCAGTAGTCGTAGAAGTTTAGCGCCACACGCAACGGTTGTGGTAGAGTGCAGTAGAGACTCGTGGTGTCTTCTGTCCTCATCCGCAGCACACGGAACATGTCCTTCAGGTCGATGGTCTTGGGCACCACTGAGACCCTCACGTCGATAGGCAGATCGCCCTCTGCGGTCTGCGGGGTCCTGCCACCGGCCGCGGCATCCACTTGCTGCTCCGACGACGCTTCCGCGGCATCGGCTCGTGGGGACGTTGAGGAGGACGCCTCGCCAGCCACCGCGTCTTCGGCTGCGCCGCTTTCGTCGCTGCGGTCCTCCGCCCGAGCGCCATCGACGCCTCTCTTCGCATCGGCCGTCATTCTCGGCGCGCGACGCGATTGCTCGCTCTTCGAATTGCCAACAGCAGCAGCAGCAGCGGCGGCGGCCTGCGCTAAGGTCGGCGACGTCGCGGCCGCTGCTGCTTCTGCGGCAGTGTCCCCCACCAAGTCCCCGCTTACCTCTGCCAGCGCCTGAAAGAGCGCCATCGAGGCCTCGAAGAAGTTCTCCGTGCAGTGCGAGAAGGAGTAGTGGTAGGGGCAGGAGGCGGCAGGGGAGGTGCGCAGCACCAGCTCCTTCGTGCGCAGCGCCGGTGCTGCCGCGGCGCCGGTGTTCGTACTCGCCTCCGACGACCCGAGCACCACCACCGACTTGAACTCGGTGGGCTGCATCGCCTGCTCGATTTGGCTTGCCGCGGCGCACACCCGCGGGCCGCGGTTGATCACCTGGCGAGCGTAGTTGAGGAGCAGCGTAGCCTGGTGAAGAGTGAAGACGCCGCCGCCACCGCCACCGCCGTTGGTGGACGCTACGTTGTTGCTGGTTCTGGTGCTGTCCGGGGAGCTGGAAGCTGCCGGTGGCCGCGGCACCTTCCCAGCTTTGGTGCTGTCCGCCAGAGCAGAGATGGACGCCCGCGCTGGAGCGGAGGTGGAGAGCCGGTGCATCTGACTGCCGCCCTCGCCGCCGCCGGCGTCGTCGTCGTGCGACGTGGTTGACATCCCGAGCAGCGGAGACGGAGACAGGAACGGGAGATCACCCGCGTCGTGCCCGGATGCCTCAGCCCCGTTTGCAGCGTCAGCCGCAGCGCTGGCCGTCGCGGCAGGCGGGGCAAACTCCAGTAGCGCACCCGCATCGCTCGGGAAGCCCGCAGGCAGCGGCGGGAGCGGCGAGAGCGTCGAAGCCTCGTTACCGCGCGTTTCACGTGTTGACTTGACAAAGGAGGTAAAAGACTCCATGAGAGCGTCATGCGGCGCAGCGGGTGCCACCAGCGTGGTGAGGGCGTGCGGCTGTGGGGGTTTGCGGAAACTACTCTTCTTGGATGCCTTCCCCGCCGCCTTCGAGGATGACGATGATGATGCTGCTAGCAGCGCTGCTGACGGCTTGGCTTTGGGGAAGAGCCCCATCAGCAGCACCATCGCATCCGCCGCCGTCGCCAGCTGCTCCGACGGCACCGACAGGTGGAAGCTGCAGAACTCCGGTGCAATGTGAATGCGCGCGAGCTCGTCTGCCATGAGCAGGTCGTCCTTCATCGCCGCAAAGACATCCTGCCGCCCTGCCACGATGTGGACGCCATCCATCAGGTAAAGGCCAACGAAGAGGTCACGCAGCGACGGCACAAAGCACTGCAACGCAGTCTGCGTGTTCTGCCACTCCGTGCGCTGCCAGCGCGGAGCCGTGGTGCCACCACTGCTGTTGCCTGTAATCCACTTGCGGAAAGACATGAAGCGCTTGCTGCCCTTCTCCTTACCTGACGTGCGTGTCAGCGGCGCCGTCGTGGCGGCGGCGGTGGCTGGGCTTGCTGAGCTGCTCACGGGCACCTCGATCGCCTCCCCGGTCACCTGCGTCCGCAGATCGGCGCACAGGGAGAGACAGCGCAGCAGCAGTGCCATGCTGTGGCGTGCCACGAGCGGATTGACGCAGTTATCCATCAAACTGAGCAGCGCCGGCAGCATCGTCGGGATGAGGTGGGACAAGACCTCCTTGCCCAGAAAAGCCTTGCGCGTAGCCGGGTCGCTCTGCAGCCTCTCCATCGGATCCTCCAGCATCGCCTCCAGCGGCAGCAAAGTGATGGTGACAAGCGCACGTTTCTGATTCTGCGTGCTCGGGCAGTCGCCGACTACACCGCTCGGCAAGCGCAGGCGATGGCCCACCGCACGGTTCGCCACCGCCGCGCTGTCGCCGCCGCCGCAGCTGCAGGAAAGAAGCCGCCACCCGTGCCACGCCGCGAGCCCTGCGAGGACGGGTCGAAGTCGTCGTTCAGCCCGTCGTCGTCGTACTCCTCATCCCCATCGTCGTCGGCCGCATCGTCGTCGTCGTCGTCGTTCTGCGCCGCGACGCCATCGCCGCGCTCCTGAAACGCTACCTGTCGACGGGGGTGGTTGGCAGACGAGGTGGTGTGGTGACTCTGGCTGCTACTGCTGCCCTGGTGAGGGGTGTGGTGTGAATGGTGATGGTGGCGGCCGCCACCACTGCGCGAGCCCGCAGACGCCTCTGCCGCCGCCGCTGCTGCAGCGGCGGCGGACCGCCCACGGCTGCCTACTGTCGACGTCTCTGAGGCGGCACCGTGGCTCTGCCCAGATCGACGCATCCCACTACCGCTGCTGCGCGCGAGCTCGCCGCCGTGCACCGCGTTCAGCGCCGGGTGGCCGGTGCGACTGCCTGGACTGCCGCTCTGCGCGGCGCGGTCCGCGTGGCAGCTGCTGTGGAAAGAGGGGGCGGAGGACGACCGCGCAAGGCCGCGCTCCGCGCCGCCGCCACTACTGCCGCCGTTGTGGTGGTGGTCCTCGGCTGCAGCACTGTCCTGCGCACCACCCGTCGCGCCGTCGTCGCTGTTCGCCGCGTCGGCGGTGCGGAGCCGCATGGCGCTGCGGTTTGCCCACGTCGTGAAGAGCGGCTCCGGCTCGGCGGCGCAGCACGTGCAGCCGCGCAGGAAGGCGTTGCGGGAGTCGTGCACGTAGCCGGCGAGGAGTGGTCGGCGGTGCAGCGAGTGGCGCTGCTTCCGATCGCTGAGGTACATCTTGCTGAGGAAGTCCGCGTAGAAGACGCGCTGCTTGCCGTGCGTCATGGCGTAGCGGCCGTGGGTGCGGAAGTGGCGGGTGAGCTGGTAGGCACGCTCGAGCCGCCGGCACAGCGCCTCGTTGCACTCCATTTCGTTGTGGAAGTCGTCCTCCCAGGTCCAGCGGAAGTAGGGACCAGTGGTGTTGCGGTAGTCGCAGTGCGAATGGCCGCGGCGGGCACACGGCATGAGGATAAGCAGAAACTCCAGCAGCGGCAGCAGCTCCTGCTCGTCGGAGATGTACGGGATCGTCATGACGTCGGTGGTCAGCACGGGGCCGCTCGTGATCGACGTCGCGTTCGGCTGCGCGGAGGCGCCATCGCGAGGGGTGGCCGAGGAGCCGTCCTCGCCGCCCGCGGCGTCGGCGGTGTTCGACGACGCACTCGCCGCTGTCAGCGCAGCCGACGTCTGCGAGGACGTTGACGACGCAGCCGCAGACGGACGCGTTGCCCCGGCACCGTCCTCGTTCGCTGCGTCCGCTGCCGCCGCTCCCGCAGCCCCCGGCGGCGGCGGTGGACCGGTCATCCGCGGTCCGACCGGCTCGAGCTGCTTCCGCTGCACCGCAGCCAGCATGCAGCCGCACACGGTCTCCCACACACGCAGGCGCAGCAGCAGCGGGACGGCGAACGTCGGGCTCATCAGGTAGAGCGTCGTCAGCGGGGACAGGGCGAGCGAGCGCAGCCACCAGCGGTCATCGACGGGATTGATGTCCACCGAAGTCCGCAGCAGCTGCACGCAGATGTCAACGAACTGCTCAATAAGCCGAACGTGGCACTCCATCGCGGCGACCTCGATAAAGAGGCGATCCAGGGCGTGGGCGATGCACTCGATGTAGTGTGTCATGAGCGTCCGGTCCTTCGCCGTCACGGTGCGAGGTCCGGCAGGAACGGCAGCTGGCCCCAGCCGCAGCGGCGACCCGCTCGGCGACGACGCACTTTCCGCAAACGTCGCCGATGAGCGCTGCAGCAGCGACGGCGACGGCGACTGCCGCGGTGCCTCGGACTGAAATGCACTATTCGCAATAAAGTCCGTCAACGACTCCACGAAAAGCGCGAGGACTGGCGACCACACCTCCTCCAGCTCAATCTCACGCGCACGGGCAAGCATGTTCGACAGCACCTGCACGCACAGCACACGAAGGTGGTGTTGCTCGACGACGAGCAGCAACTCCACGATGCGGCGCGGCACGTTTGCCTCGACACAGGTCTCGTGTGCAACGAGGGTGAAGTACAAGAAGCACTTCAGCAGCTCCTCCGTCAGCTCGTCGTTGATGACCAGGAAGTCGGCGTCGCTCAGGTAGGCGGCGAGGACGGGAATTGTCTGTGGGCTCTTGGTCGTCCGCATCGCGTAGCAGCCCCGCGGGACATCACCCGCGATGAGCGCCAGCGCACGCGTCGCGAGCAGCTCGATGGGCGAAGCTTCCTGAAACCCAACGTAGTGGATGGAGGACGCAGCCGTGGAGGACTTGTCCTTGCCGCGTGGTTGCCCGCTGGCGCTGTGCGGCGGTTTCCCCGGCTTCGTGACCGAGGCCACGCTCTCCTCCTGCAGATCCCAGAGAAGCGGGTTCACACCATCGCCGGAACCAGCCGCAGGGGTGTGCGCCACGATCAAGATATCCGTCAGGATCGGCACGTAGAGGGCGGAGGGGAACTCACGCACGAACTGCTCACCTCCGATGAGAATCGAGGTGCAGAGAAGACTCAGGTGCTCCTCGAGCTGGCGCCTCGCGTCTGCGCGTGCGGCGGGGCTGCAGCGGTTGTCACTGACGCCATGGCTGATGGTGTTGTGTGTCTTCACAGGACTGGCAGTGGGTGGCAGATAGGCTTTTTCGTAAGCGCTTTTGATGTCATTCAGCAGCGGTGTTGACGACATTTTGCTACGCCTTGATTGCAGATCTAAACGATCTCACAAAGGCCTTGATTACGTGTTTGGTAGTTCCTCTCCTCCTCTCTCCCTTTCTATATCTAAAAGTTGCAGTAAAAGCGCGTTCGTAGCACTCGTTTTGCGTTGCACTCCAGATAAATGTAGCCAGTCACCACTTAGAAAAAAAAAACGTCGAGCAGAAATTACACACGAAAGAAAGAACAAGTTTAAAACTGTTTTGCGGCACAGTGTTTTGAGAAGAAAAACGTTCTCTCTCTCTAATAGAGCAGGAAGGGCGCTATGTCGGAAGTGCAGTGCACAAAACACCTTTCATCACCAAAACAAGAGCGACAGTAAAAGAAAAAAAGGGAGAAAAAAGGCAGACGAAAAAAAGAGGATTTTCTTCTGATTAGCAGTGCTTGTGTGCACAGTACGCTTATGTCGCAGTGCACAGTTGCTCAGTATGGCAGCAGACAAAAAGAGTACCCCAAAACAGCTCAACTTTTGGGCGTTGCGTCAATAAAAAGAGGAGGAAAAAAGGCTTTTTGCTTTACTCTCCGACAGGTGATGGGAACACTTGCCGGTGACTGTGTATCGAACGACGAAGGAAGAAAAGAAAAGGAGAGATGAAACAAAGCCCAAGAGAGAAAGCAGACACACTTAAGAAGAAAGGCGAGAAGAAAAAGGAAAAGAAAAAGCAACGAAAACGGCGAAACGGTCCAACTAGTTCACAGCGGCAACAAGAGAGAAACAAAACACAGCAGAGAGAAAAGAGAAGAAAAAAAAAGAAGCTTGAGATTTGAGAGAGAAAAAAAAAGCGATGAGCGTTGAGTGCAAGATTACCTTACGATGAGATCGTAGGAGTGGAAGCAGGAAAGCTAAAGGTTTTGGTGCAGCAGCTGGCGTCTACTGACGGTTTGCACTGTCAGTAATCTTGTTTTGTCAGAAAAACGCTGTTGAAGAACCAAGCGTGGCACCTCTCTCTCTCTCTCGCGACGGGAGCTCTACGATTTGACAGAACTTTCTCAAGATCAAATCACCGTTCGGAATGACCCTTTCAAAATGTTTTAAAAAAAAAAAACAGAGAGTCAGAAAAGATGTCTACGAGTTGCGGCAACGGCGGCCGTCGATCTGATACGTATCTACAAGAGAAGAGAGAGAAAACAATGAAATCAAGACCAGAAACCGTCTCAAGTAGTAGGTCGCTGTTCGAAAACAAGCTAGTAAGGGTGACTCACCTGCAAGACGTGGTTGACAACGCAGAGAGTACCTCAATATGCGAAGAGGAGACAATCACAGGTACTTTTCTGTTGTGTGAAATCATGCAGCAGCTTTTATTGACGGACAGCGATTCGGAAAAGGAAAAAAAGGACAGAAAAAGAGAGGTCAGCAAGGACCAGGGCCGAGATGAGGAAAGTGTTAATGTAAAACTGTCAATTTTTTTCCTTGCTTTGTTGTAATTGTTTCCATCCGTAGTCTGGAGCTCAGAGTTTGTGGCTGCAGAAGCTGTCTTTAAACTGCGGTGCATCCATTGTTTTTTTTTTTTCTTTGCGAACTGTTTTGTGTTGCATTCACAAATGCGTCTGTGTACGGCTGCACTGCGAGGTCATACAAACTACTCCCTATTGGTAGCTGCCTCGTGCTGCGATGCGCTTCCCTTCGGGTGCTGGTCGGCCGCGTTGATACGGCGGACCCTGAAGTGAGCATCGCGAGACGTCCTCCAGTGCCTGCTCCACGGACGCTGCTTTCTCTGTTCCGCACTGAAATCAACACCACCACCACTGTATCAGGTGCGGGCTTGTATTCCGTTTTTTGTTTGTCAACTGTTTTTTCTTCTCTCATACAGGAAAAAGAGTCAATAGAGATGGCCAAAAGGACACAGAAAAAAAAAGTGATCCTCAAGGCGGTGTAGCCAGGAGATGGTAGCCAACATCAGAATAATAATAAACAGCTCAACTGCCTTCTTTTCCTCACACCAGGCCAGCAAGCCAATCTAGCAAAGCCAGCTTGCAAAGGACAATTCAAAATCACCGCACTACTCACCGAAAAAAAAGATAAAAGAAACAACGAAAAAGACTGGATGGGCATGAAGACACAAAGATGCTGCAAACATGAGAAGCGGAGCGCATCGCTACTTCAGCATTTTTCGTTTCTCGATGGACTTCCTTTTTTGCCTCGCTCTGAGCCTCCTCGCAAAAGAAAACAATCGCCGCAAAGCGAACAGTGTTTCGTTTACTTCCACATCTTCTTCAGCGACACGTTCTTGTCCTGATCCTTGTGCATCACCTTCGCCACCGCCAGCACAAAGTCCTCGTGCGTGATGTGCACACGACGCTCGCGCAGCGCGAACATGCCAGCCTCCGTGCACACCGCCTTCAGCTCCGCACCGGAGCAGTTCGACGTCTTCTTCGCGATATCGCGGAGGTCGATACCACGCGTCAAGTTCATCTTGCGGGAGTGGATCTTGAGAATCTCAAACCGCGCCAGCTCATCCGGCGCTGGGAACTCGATCTTACGGTCAATGCGGCCGGGCCGCAGCAGCGCCTCGTCGAGGATGTCCATGCGGTTCGTCGCCATGATCACCTTAATGTTCTTCGACGCCTCAAAGCCGTCCAGCTGGTTCAGCAGCTCCAGCATCGTACGCTGCACCTCGCTATCACCGTTCTCGCCGGACTCGAGACGCGAGGAGCCAATGGAGTCGATTTCGTCCATGAAGATGATGGAGGGGCTGTGCTCGCGCGCCATCACGAAGAGCTCACGCACCATGCGGGCACCCTCGCCGATGTACTTCTGCACCAACTCCGCACCGCTGACACGGATGAACGTGCACTCCGTGTGATGCGCCACCGCACGCGCCAGCAGCGTCTTACCCGTACCCGGTGGGCCGTAGAGCAGCACACCCTTCGGCTGCTCAATACCGAGAGCTTCGAACAGCTTCGGGTGCTTCACGGGCAGCTCGATCACCTCCTTGATCTCCTTCACCTGGCGCGACAGCCCACCGATCTCGTCGTAGGTCGACTCCTTGCCGGCCTTCTCCACCTTCATGAGCGACACCAGCGGATCCACCTTTGTCGGGAGAACGTAGTGGATGGCCGAGGTGCCGCTGCGCAGCGCCACACGCGCGTTCGGCGTCAGATCGGTAAAGTTCACCGTCTTGTCCACGTCCACGACCATCTTGCCCTGCCCCGATCCCGCCTTCACGAGGACCTTGTTCTTCCCCATCACCTTCACCACGTCCACCACGAGGGAGCCGGACTCCTGCAGCATCTGCACTTCCTCCTTCAGGTGGCGGACGCGGCGGTTGAGGTCGTTGCGTTGGGCTTCGAGGCGTTGGAAGTTGTCGAGGTTGCGCTTCTGTGTGGCGCGCAGCTCATGGATCTTCTGCAGAAAGTAATCCGAGACGGCCGTGTTGTGCGTCGGCGAGGACGGCGACGGCGCCGCAGCGGCGGCGGTGGTGGCAACGTCGGCGGACATGCTGCTGTTGTACTTCTCTCTAATTTTTTTTTTTTCGGAAGCTGAGAAGTCTGAGAATGGAGGTAGAGCTCAGAAGAGAATGGAAGGATGGAGTGTGTATAAGAAGCAAAAAAAAAAGTCACAACAGCAAGAGAAGGAGAAAGAAACGTGCTGAAATGCTAAAAAGATGGGTTGCAGGTGATGCTATCAGTAAGATCGTGTGTGTGGCGGTTGATGGACGCAGCAAGGTGTGCTGAAACAGGTAGCGGAGCACTATCGTGCAACGGTCGTGAGCAAAAAAGGATAAAAGAAAATACGCCACATGGACAACAAGGTGGTATGTGACGGCCATTCAGTGAAAGGAGAACGAGCGAAGGGGGAGGGAAGAGTAGAAGTTGATATTTAAAAAAGAAAAAAGTGATTGAAAGTGCATCTGCTGCGTAGTTCACGCAACTAGCATCGGCAAGAGAATCGTTGAAGAAATGTGGCAGCTTGACTATTCATACAATGCAAAAAAAAAAGGTTCCAATTAACAGATCTCTTTCCATCTCTGCTTGCATGCTGCAACACGAAGGAAGCGAGTGGCTGTCGTCCAAAGACGAGCAAATGCACCGCACCTCCTTTGCCAAAAAAACTCGATGACCTATTCCTAATGCGTGCAGACAACACAGATCATCGATAGTCGCATCAGGCACCACTCCGTGTTTCTTTATTGTTGTTGTTGTTATTGTTTTACTGTCCTCGTTGAAGATCTAGCATAAAGAAAAGATTGGAGAAAGCGCATGAATTCTAGGCACCATAGATTTAGAAAATTGGGTTGCAAATAAACAAAAAAAAAAGCAAACCGAACTACACCAAACATACCAAAGAAGAAGTTACGCTTTAGTTCTGTTCATCATGCTCAACACCATTCTGCTGACACCTCGTCTCAAATTCGAGAAAAAAAAAGAGAGAGAAAGTGCGTTGGCGAAGTTTCTCCAAGTGCAAAACCACTACCCTTGCTCGAAAAAAAAAAGAAACGTGAGGAAAAGTAAAGTACACGGGATCTAATGGTAAAAAAAGAAATAACGGTGAATTGGACGAGACCACAAAACTACAAAAAAAAAAAGGAAAGCAATTCTCTCAATGCACCAACAAAGAATCGCAACGTGCATACGCGCCAGGAGAAGACAGTCTAACAGGACGCTCGTTCCGATCTACGGCAACGCATGCACAGGAATCTCCTTGCAGTGCTGTTTACAATGGGCCCTTGATCACCTCGAGACTTGTGATGAGTAGAGTAATCAAGTGAAGCATATGCTCTAGGCATAACAAACGCAAATGACAAGGTGAACACACAAAAAAAAAATGATGTGGAGAGTAGTACATACATGAGAAAAAAAGAAAAGCGAAACCCACGGCTCAGCCGTGCTCATCGGCGTCGACCGCGTCCACGGACAAGCTGCATCTTGCGCCGTTAAGCAATTTCTTTTTTTTCTTCTGAGTGCCACGAGAGCTACCTCAAAAAAAAAAGTACTTTTACTGCTTGAACTGCGGGTAACGCTGTGCCACGTTCGTCGGCAGAGAAGAAAGCACCTGCGACCCAGACGCAGAAGCGCAGACAACACCATTCACTGCGCAGCCATCACGCTGGCTCAGCGAGGGGTAGCTCAGCACACCAGTGAAGCCATTCGAGCAGCTCTGCGACGCCGGAGTCACATAGCTGATGCTGCTGAGCTGACTCCAGTTCACGCCTTCGCCCTGCGGCGGCGGTTGACTCGACAACTGCGCACAAACGTCGCCACCACTTTGCGGCAGTGCGGAGGTGGCGACGGAGGCGCAGACGGACGGTGCCGCGCCAGCCCGCATTGGCGGTGGAATAAGATCCTCCGTGCTGCCCTCCACAGGGAGGAGGTGCTGCTGCCGTTGGTAGCGTTGCTCCTCTCGCTTCTGCCGCTTCAAGTCCTCCAGTACCGGCGTGGTGGACGTGACAAGAGAGCCACCCTGCGTGGAGGTGGTCGTCAGGCCACCAGCAGCGAGTTCGGCACTGGAGTTTGCCACTGCTGCGATGCCGTCGCCCGTTCCGTGTGTTGCCTGCATCTCCTCCAAACAGCGCTTCCGCGATCGCAGCAGCTGCAGTCCACTGAGAGAGCCGCCACCGCCGCCGCTGCGGCTGGCTGTCCAGCGCTGCGTCGCTGCAAGAGCCGTCGCACCGATGTTGGCCCCAGCCCAACCAGCCCCCGCAGCGTTCCGCAGCGCCGCCGTCGCGGTGGGGCTTCCGTTGCTCTCCCTCGGGTCGTCGCTGCCGCTGTGACGGCTTTCCGCCAGACCGTCGTCTTCCTCCTCCTCAAAGGCGAGCCGCTTCTGCGTCGGCGAGGCCTGCAGTGACAGACGCGCCAGCTGCGCCGCGACGGCGTCGGCACTTGTCGGGTCGCCTGGCAGCCCCTGTGGCAGCACGCTGCGTCGCTGCGGTGTGGCGTCGCCGCCGCCGACTGCTCCAGCAGCCTGCGCAGCGCCATCACGGTGGAGCCAGTCACGCTGCTCCTGCTGTTGTTGCTGCTGTTGCTGATTGTCATGCGCAAACGTAGCAGTGTTCGTGCGTGTTGTAGGGACTTCAGCGGATGCCCGTTGTCCTGCGCTGGCGTTGAGCTCCGCTGGGCAACGCCGCGGCTGTCGGGAAGCACTATTGTTGAGTGGCGCACAGGTATCCCTCGCAGTCTGTGCCGGATCCCACGCTGCACTCACGCCGCCGCCGCTCGTCGCATCGGCCCCGCCAGGATTGTTGCTGACTCCCACACCGTCGCGTGTGGGTGACGTCACGGTAGACCGCACGTAGCTCTTTCGCGGTGCATCCTCCAGCCCTGTCAGCGACGCGTTCTGCACCGCAGAGGCCACGGAGTCCTGCTGACACGTCCCGTTCGATGCCTCGGTGCTCTCCTCATTCAGTCTGGCGTCATCGAAAAGTCCTGCGCGGATGGCCGGCCCACGAGCCCCAGTCTGCGGCGCCGCATCACCCACCGCCGGTGGCCGCCACGTCGCGTCAGGAGACGGCGAGGGCATCTGCGCACCGGCGAACAGCACTCCCGCTGGCAACTCCGCTCTTCCTTGCTCGTCATCACGTGCGCCGACACCAGAGCGACCGCTGGCCACGATGGGGCCCTGCACGTCCGTGGAGCTGTACCACACCTGTGTCGCACCGCCCACCCACGGCTCATCTTCCTCGCCGTCGTGGTTGCCGCTGTTGAAGTCGTCCGCGTCCGCGTCGTCGCCGTCCCACTGCTTAAAGGCGCTGAGGTCGAAGTCGGGGCAGCGCAGCGTTGTCGGACGGCCGATGCACCCGCTGACGGCGCTTGGGCTGCAGCCACTGCCGCGACTGCAGCCAGAGAAGCGGGTGAGGTGCAGCACACCTGCAGCCGCGGCCCCACGCGCACCGTCGGGGTAAGCCTGCGTGAAGAGCGGTGGCGCGCAGTCGTGCAAGTGGTGCACATCCACGTGTGCGTCAGCGGCTACGCTCTGTAGTTGCATCTCATGACGTGCAGCGAGTGCGTTCGGTGCGTTGCCGCGACCCTCGCCTCTACGAATGGGAGGGGTGGAAGCCGCATGCATCAGAATGGTTGGCCGGGCAGCCAGCACGGCACCTGTCGGATACGCATTGGAGGTGATCGTGCCAGACAGCCGTGCACCGGGGGTGTCGTACAAATCACTTCCATTGAACCCCGAGTTGCCGAGCAAGGTGGTGTGACGACCAGAGGAGCCGCCGCGTCCGCCGACCATCGCGTGGCACTCGATCGAGTAACGCGCCGGGGCGACGGAGCGGTTGGCGCTCGGGCACGAGGCCGAGCGCGCACCGTACAGCTCGGGCACACCGTCGCCGGGCAGCGGCGGTGGAGGAGGAGCAAAGGAAGTGGGGGAGGGCTGAAAGAAGTCGTTGCTGGCGCGAGCCGGAAACGCTGACGCGCCTGCGGAGGCAACGCCGCCGTCGTCGTGCATGTGCAGCTGCAACCAGCTGTGCCGCGAGATGGTCGGTGGGGTGCACGGGTCACCTGTGCGAGTGTACTGCCCCAGGCTCACGTGCGTGTTCACCATACAGTCACGGAGCACATTGATCTCTCCCTCCTCCTCTTCCGTTTCTGTGACGTTCTGTCTTCTGTCACCACCGGTGTTTGCATCACCGGCTACGGAGGGATAACAGCCCAACGCGTGGGAGTTGAAGCGCTGCGGCTCTGGCGTTCTCGCCTCCGACGGGTAGATAAAGTCTCCAGGCCACTCCATTAAAGCGATATCTGCGAATTGGATGAGAAATGGGGCAGAAGCAGGAGAGAAAGTCTATAGAAATCTACAAAAGAAAGAAAAACTGTGGAATAGAAAGCCAGCAAAAAAGATGTACAGTGTGAATCTAAGGAAGTGGAGAAAAAAAAAGAAGGTACAGATGCCAGAAGCGAAAGTGTAGGTGAATCTCTCACAGCTCTGGTTGAGAAAACGATGGATTGGCTTCTCACGTGTGGGGGCCCTTTGATGCCGAGAAGAAAGCCGTACGTGCCGGCACCGCGCCTCTCGGGACGGACAAACGGGAGCAAGCAAAAGAAAGGTGCAACTGAAAAGTTGGAAACGAAAGGGAAAAAAGAAAGAGAGAACAAGTCCGCCAGGGTTGAGTTCGTTTTTTTGTTGTTGTAGGCGTAGAATCTGGGGACAGTCTAGTCAGCTCTTCGGTACACGGACCATGCGCGTGAGTGTGGAAAAAAAGGAGAGAGAGTAAGAAGGAAGTCGGTGGCGTGATCAGGCGTTGCATCCTTCAGGAGAAAATCCCAACGAGAAGTGGACTGGGAAAACCGCGCGCGCTGACGTGTTTTGAAAAATGACAGCACCGTCCCTTACAAACAGAAGGCTTGCCGCTTTTGGCATTTCACAGTGAAATGCAAAAAGCGGCAAGGAGCTGTGTTCCACTAATGAAAGGCAGATTTCCTTTTTAAGAGAACACTCTCCCCGCTGCTGCCGAATCCTGTCATTTCACATCTCTGGAATGATGAGAAGTCACGGAAAATGACGCCATGAAGAACTCCTCTCAGAGTAGCAGTGCTGGTGACCTCTCGGCGGCTGAGAAAAACGAGTTTCCCGACAATGGATGGCTCTTTTGTTTGTTTGAACTATGAAAACAAGGGGCCATAATGAAGCGACAAGAAAACGGAGGTGAAACACGTCTCTTGCCAAAATGAAGATGAGAAAAGAAAAGAATGTACGGTACAAAACGCACTTCGAGCAGCAACAGCACTGCGGAAGAAAGTGTGGAAACGGCAAAAGACAATGGAACACAAACAATGAAAGAAATATTTTTTTTCCCAAACAACGGCACAACTCAACAATGAAAAGTAGAAATACAGTGTAATAAAAGGCCGGTAGTCGCACTATCAGGCTCGGCGTGTAAGCCATCACCGCAAACGCACAAAGCTGTTTATCAGCGGTTGCGTCGTCCATACTATCTTTTCAGAGAGACACACAGAAGAAAAAATGGAAGGCGGTAGAAAGAGAGAGAGTGAGTCAAGTCAGAAGATGGGACGAACACAAACACAGCTGACATGCGCGCAAAAGCTCCAACAACAAGTGCAGAAGGTTGCGCAGGTCGTCGAAAAAACAAAAATACAAAAAAAGAGTCGTCTACTGAAAAAGGGAGAAAAAGAGAACATCAAAGAGACGCTAGGTTCGGCAACAGTGACTCTAGCCGCTGCAGGCAGCAATCTGCGGCGTAATTCCCAACAGCGCATGCGCACGCGTAGCACTTACATAACCGACAGCGTCGGCGCGGTTATGTCGAAGAGCAGACGGCGGCGGAAGGCGTTCGGGTTCACCGTTGCCTCCCCGCGCGCCGTCGCCGGTGGCGTCGCGCCGCGCGACTTGCGACCCTTCCGCGACGACGCACGCGAGGCACCAGCGCTCTTCCGCCCATTGCGGGCCGACCGCGGCGTGCGTGAGCCGCCGGTGCGCGGCGACCGCGGCGGCGTGCCAAAACCCGACTGAAAGGTGCTGTCCCATTCGGGCCGCTCCTCGCCGTCGGCAGCTGCCGGCTTCGACTTCTCTGCCGCTGGCTGCTGCGAGCGGGTACGGGGGCGGTTCTTGCTGCCCGAGCGCTTCCCTGCGCCAGCCTTGCCCGAACCCTTCCGCTGCTGTGCCGCCTCGTCCTCCTCATCCTGTGGCGGCTGCTGACGCGGCGAGGCAGCGCGGCGGCGGGGCTGCGCGGCTGCAATCGCCTTCTGCCGCTCCCGCCACTCGTGTAACAGCCGCAGCGTCTCCTCCCTGCGGCGCTTCTTCTCCGCATCGGACGGCTCCACGTACTTGAAGCGGTCCGGAATGAACTGCGCCACCTGCGGCAGGAAGGCCGTGGGGGCGGTGGAGGCGGACGGCGTGTAGGCCCGCGCCGCGCGAGGGGAGTAGCGCGCGTTATTCATGTTCTCCAGCGCCTCGGCGTACTTGATGTGTGGGGCATCGAGGGCGGCGCGGGGGACGCCACCGCGGCGGTACTCCGCGGCAATGTCCCGCGGCTGCGGGGAGTTCTGCCGGGCAGAGCGGGGGGTGTACACCTCATGTTGCCCCTCATGCTGCTGCTGCTGCGGCTGCTGCTGCGGCCGTGACTCACTGCGGTACTCGGCCGGATCGCGCGGGTGCGACACCGGCGCGTTGGACTGGCTGCGCACGCTCTTGTACTGCGCCTCCAGCGCGCTAATGTGGTTGTTGCGGTACTCGTTCACGATGGAGGTGACGTGGCCGTACGGATCGTTGTGCTTCGAAGGGGAGCGTCCCGGCCGGATAGGCTCACGCGAAGCCCCGGCGGAAGCGCGGGAACCGGCCGCGTACGGGGCGTGCCGCGAAGCCTGCTGCTGCTGCTGCTGTGAGCGTGGGGTGCCGGTGTTGTTGCTGCCGCGACGCTGACGCGCTTCGCTCAACTGCAGCTGCTCGCCAATGCCGCTGCCTGCCGCGATCGCAGCCGGGGCACGCCGGCCGCTCGCATTGCCAGAGACGTCGCGTGGCCCAGCCAATGAGCCGCTCTCCTGCTTGCGTGCGGAGAGCTGATGCACGACACCGTCTTGCGGCGGCACGCCTGCTTCGGCGAGCTCGTTGTTGGACGGCACCGCCGCAGCCACGGCACCATCGCTGCGGGCACTGCGGGGCGTGTGCTGGCGTGCCGAGGTGGGGTTGGAGTTGCTGCCGCGGTTCGTCATCAGCTTCGGGTGAATGTTGGACGGCGGCACCACCTCGCCGCTGTTGTCCATCGGTCGTGCCTCACCGTTGTCGGAGCCGCTCATGATGGCAGGTTACAAAAGGGAAAGGAAGTGTCTCTTCTCCACAGTGGAGGGTAGATACTTTTTCCCCAAGTAGGATCGTGAAACCAGAAGGGTAGAGAAGGAAATGCTTGGAAGCGAGAGTGAGACAGAGTGGTGCCACGCCTTGCTAGTTTGTTTCTAAGTACAGCTGTTTTTTTTTTTTGGTATGCCAGAGGTGCTCGGATTGGTGCAGTTGAGCTTCACACACGGTAAGACTGTTCTACGGAAAAAAAAAAAGCAAAGACGTGTTCTATATCTCTAAATCACCATCGGCCAAAGTCACCGTTACAGTAAGAGGAAATGAAGAAAAAGAGAAATGAGTACGAGAAAAAAAAGAGAGAAATACGATGTGACAGCAACTGGGATTTGAAGGAAGAAAAGCCCGTCGGAAAGGTGGGCGTGTCTACAGCCACCCTGTCGCATATGTTAGACATCTGTGGAACCACAGAGGAGTCGTGGCTCAGTTGCCGGACTTCGAAGTCACCGACACCAGAAGGAGGTGCAAAGACCGCCGCTCTTCTGTAGGCTACCCGCCAAAAGTCAGAGGCATTACTCTCCAGAGCGCGGTCGTATTACCTGCCTCCCTACCAGCGCCGCCAGCCACGCTGACCTGCTCTCACTGCTAGCGCTGTACTAGTGTGAGCTTGAATGAGTCTTGTGTTATTCTTATTTTTTTTTTTTTGCAGATGTGTAAATTGAAAAGAGAAAAACGGAAAAAAGACACTCGAGACAGATAAAAGGCGGAATCGAAACAGGCAGTAAAAGTGATAAAAAGGAAGAAAAAGGAAAACGTCTAAGAGTTGAAACAAACAAATAATGAAAATAAAAGAACAGTACAGAACCAAGAGAAAAACACACACCACTCACAACAACGAAATCACCACCTCCGCAAAAAGGTGGGAGGAAGAAAAGAAAACACGATGAGAAACACTGTCAGCCAAAACGTGAAAACGCTCAACTCAAGCTCTTCACAGCTAATTTGCTTTGTTGATACAAGAAGAAGACGACAACGTGTTATCAGCAAACATCAGACAACAGAAACGGATGAAAAAGGGGGGGTAAAGAAAAAGAGGCGACAGAGAAAACGAAAAAGGTAGAGAGAGAGAGAAGAGGGGGCCTTCAAGATAACGATGAACGCGATATTCACACGATGAGAGAGAGAGTCGGTGAGAGACATCAAACAACAATGAAAACAAACAAACAAGCAAAGGAAATCAACAAAGTCGCTCTTAAAGAGGAGAAAAGAAATGAGGTTTGAAGAGCAGCAGCAAACAGGGAAGTGATTGCTTAACGACCGTGTCTCGAAAAGACGAGAAAGGAAAAAAGGTCACAGCTGGAACTACTCTAAGAAGCGCGACCGCTTCTTTCACAACAGCAGTAAAACAAAACGCATCACTGCATAGTAGTACACTAACCGCTCAGAGAGCTGAGGAGGAAAAAAAAATGGGGTTCTACGTTCTATTCCTTTACATGCGCTGGTGGTCGCAGTGTTTGTATCGTCATCGAGAAATAACGGGGGGAACAGCGTAAAAGGAAGAAAAAAAACAAAAAAAAGGAAAAAGACAATAGAAAAAAAAAGGGCGACAGCACTTTGGATCAAACGCTCGTAAGGCGCAGTACAGAGAAGGTTGTATCACACACTGGTTGTGATGAGGAAGAAAAAAAAACAAGATAGGAAACTGACAGCCATGGAATCACCTGTCAGAATTCACGGCGAAGACAACAACAAAAAAAAAAAACCGAGCATTAAAAGCGAGGAAGAAGTAGAGAGAAAGAAAAGATGACTATGAAGCACCGCCAGTTGTCATAACAAACAAACAAACCAAAAAAAAAAGGTACTGCTCCACCGCTATTCCACTTTGTCAAAAGCCGTAGGTCGCCTCTGCCGGTGCCTTCAAGGACTCCTTCGAGCGGCGATTTGCACTCGCCTCGTTGCGGCGCGACGACATGTCGCCAGAAGGGTCTGCCTTGGGGGAGTAGAGACCCTCCTCCGAGTCGGGCGAGCTGCTGTGGCCGTCGCGGTCGGCCCCGGCGAAGGCAGCCTCGCGTTCGAGCCGCAGCGCCTCATCGCGCAGCCGTGCCCGCTCCCACTCCTCCGGGTCGAACGGCAGCGCCGGCTCGGACCCGAAGTCGACCGTCTCGGGGCCGTGGCGCTTGATGAGCGCCTGCATCCAGTCGTACAGCGACACCGGCCAGCTGCCAGACGCGATGTCGCGCTCGTACAGGATGTAGTGGAAGGCGACAAGGTCTGGTGCGTTGTTCGAGCGCAGGTAGGCGCCGATGCGGCGCTCGTAGTAGTGCACGTAGTTCGGCACCACGTTCGCCATCATGTGCCGCGTGCCCAGCCGCAGCGACTCGGCAATGTGCTCGAAGGCCGGCAGGGCGATGCGCAACGTGACGTGGCCGACGACGCAGCGCGAGTTCACGTCGGGCGAGTGGCGGTCGCGGTAGGAGAGCGAAGCGGGCACGGCAGGGGCGATGATCGGCACACGCAGCGTGTCGCCGAGCTTGTACAGCGGCGTCGTGAGGAGTGCGCGCAGCGACAGACGGACCAGCCCGATCTCACCGCGGTACGGTACCGCGTAGCTCGCTGCAGCCACCGCCGTCATCCCTGGCGCCGGCGACGGCGATGCCGTGCGGTTGTTGTTGTAGCTGCCGTAGTTGATGTCCGACGGATTGCGATAGTCCTGCCGGCCTGGGCTCTGGTGGCGTGAGTTGGACCGCTTCGGCGACTTGAGGTAGCTGTTGATGTTGTTCACGCCGCCAAGGTAGTGCCCTTCCGACTCCGCTTCCGTGCCGGCGTAGTTGTTGTAGTTGCTGCCGTGGTGCGTCGAGTGCTGCGGTGGCGGGCTTTGGTAGTAGGCCGCGTTGCTGAAGGCACTGTTCCCGCGCCACGGCCGCTTTGGTACGGATGGTCCGCCGGCCGACTCGCCGTTGCCGCCGCGCGCAGGCGAGGTCGACGTGCTGTGATTCTGCATCTGCTGCTGCTGCTGCTGCTGCGCGATGAGCATCTTTGACGGTCGCCCAGTGCGCTCCTCTTCGGGTTGCTTTATGCCCCAGTGGTGGCTGTGCTGCTTCGGCGACTTGAGGTAGCTGTTGATGTTGTTCTCACCGCCCACATAGTACGAGTCCGCCGTCGCGTCGGAGGCGACGTCGATGCCGTCGTACGCGTAGCCCCGCCCGTTCTCCGCCGCAGCACCACCACCGCTGGCCACGCCAGCCCCGCTCCGGTCGCGAGCAGTCGCGCCGCGCGGCGGCCCGCCGACGAGACGCAGCTCCAGCGCCGGGACGCCCATGCTGTCACCCTTCGCGTCCTTGACACCTTTGCCGCCACCGCCGCCGCGGCTGACGGCGCTCTCGGGGATGTCGAGCCGCATCTGTGTGTAGCGTGGGCGGGCACGGCCGCCTCCACAGGCCGGGTCCACGCGCTTCCGCGACACCTCGCGCTCGCTGCCAAAGGTCGCCTCCACCGCAATGCCGCCTTCGCTCTCCTGTACCTGGCCCTCCGGACTCGTCATCTCCACCGACTGGATCTGCACGTAGACGGTGCCGGCGATGGGAACGGGGCTGAGCTGCGCGCGCAGCTCGGCGTGAGCGTCCTTCAGCGAAGAGCACTGCGCGATCATCGGCTGCACCCGCGACAGCTCACTCGGACGCATCTTCGCGACCAGCGACGTCACATCGGCCGTCACCACCGCCTGCGCCGGCACGCTCTTTGCTCCGGACTCGTCCTTGATCACGTACTCCGTGACCGTGGTGTTGGGGAAAGCCATGGACTGCAGCTCTACCCCGAGGAAGCCCACAGGGGAGGCCCCGCTGTGGCGCACCGCAGAGGCAGCAGGAACAGCAGCGCCGTCACCGTGGTAGTCGCCGCTCTGTTGCTGTTGCTGCTGGGCGGCGGCGTCGCTGCCAGCGGCACCGTTGCCTGACGGCATGCGGTTGCCCTTCACCTTCACGCTCTTCTCGGGCTTGCCGGCGGTGCAGGAAGCGGAGCCTTTCTTCGACGCACCGGCCTCGTCTGACGCGCGGAAGAAAGGCAGCCACAGCGTGTTCTTCTCACCCCGAATGAGGGTGGAGAGCGCCACCTCCGCCTCGCCTAGCACCACCGGCTTCAGCAGCGAGCGGTGCCGTGCGACCTTGAAGGTGAGCTGCGACTGCGCCGCGTTGCCGAGGCGCAGCGTGCGCTCGTTGTTGTCGTCGATGTCCAACAGCACGTCTGCCCCGCCCTTCACATCACCCGTGCGCAAAATCGGCTCGTTGTTCAGGTACACCTTCACGTAGAAGTCCGTCGCGGGCTTGAACCCGCGCATGCCTAGGATCCTCACTGTCATCGGTGCCACGGCGACGTCCGTGGCGTGCTGCTTCGCCTCCTCCTCCACCACGCGGTCCACCTCGTCTGGTGGGGCGGTGTCCAGCATGAACGGCACGCGGTGCAGCTTGTCCGGTGAGCTGCGCTGCGTGATGCCCTCCAGCCGCATAACGTGGGGGCTGTTGGGGGAGTAGATCCTTGCCACCGCGGCGTCTGCCTCCGCGCCGGTCTTGCCAAAGTCCTCCGCCTTCAGCTCCACCGTCACCTCGCCCTGCAGCCGCGCCGTGCGCTTCAGCGCGTCTGCGACGAGGTGCAGCGAGCGCACCACGCGGCGGCCCTGCGGCAGGTTGCCCACTCCGAAGGTGACGCGGCTGATCTCCTTCTCGCCGTCGTCGCCGTCCGCAACGAGCATCAGCTCCACCGCGTCGCGCGCTGGGTCGTAGACGTGCACGCGCAGCGGCGTCTTGAAGGCCACGTTGCCGCCGCGCGACACCACCAGCTCCGTCCGCAGCGTCTCTGGCCCAACGCAGACACGCGCGTAGCAGCGCGGCGCCATGCCGGCGCTGCCGGCGCCGATGTTGGTGGCTTCTCGCACGTTGATGGACAGCAGCGTCGGCGTGCGCTCCGGTCCGATGGTGCGGGCCCACTCTCGCATGTAAACGTCCTCGTTGTCGATGCTGCCGACGATGGCGTCCAGGCGGTGCAGGTCGTCGCGGAGGTAGCACCACAGGTAGTTGCGCACACGCAGCCGCAGCTTCGCCTCCTGCGCCGCGGACATCGGGTAGGGGCTGCTGTACTTCTGCGTCTGCAGCGTCAACACCACCTGGCCGCCGTTCGTCGCGTCGCCCGTCTCGGCCGCCCGCACGAGCATCAGTGCCACCTCCTTCGCCACGCCGGCCTGCACGTTTGTCAGCCCCGCCACCGCCTCCCCAAGTTTGCGGCCGTTGCCGTAGACGGTGACACTCATCGTGTCCGCCTCGGGGTTCACCAAGGTGAGGTGGAAGTCCTGGTTGAAGGTGGCGCGGTGGCGGTACGGCGCCGCCTTCGACCGCAGCTCCGTGTGGCCGTCATCGACGACGACGTAGACGTCGCAGGCGCCCACCGGCCGGCCGGCGTCGTCCATGAGCCCATCCACCCGCAGCAGCGTCATTTTCACCGGTGCCGGCTCAATAGTGCGGGCACGGTAGGACGCCTGCAGCTGCGTCCACCCCTCCGGCCCTTTGTCGACGTGGGTGGCGGTCAGCCAGTCCAGCCGGTGCAAC
This sequence comes from Crithidia acanthocephali, assembly GCA_000482105.1. Taxonomy (NCBI): domain Eukaryota; phylum Euglenozoa; class Kinetoplastea; order Trypanosomatida; family Trypanosomatidae; genus Crithidia; species Crithidia acanthocephali. The sequence continues at coordinate 25,140 of AUXI01000055.1, read as the reverse complement.
TCCTCCGGGGCGTAGCGGAGCAGCGTGCTGTGCAGGGCCGCCGAGCACGCGGCCTCCTCCTCCTCCGAGGCGACCTCGTCATAGCCGTAGTCCTCCGAGTAGATGCTCACCCGTACTTCGCCCTGCTCGTAGGCCTCCTTCGTGCCTGGATGGCGCACCAGCGGCACCCACACCTTCCGCTCCACCTGCCAGGCAAGCTTGTGCAGCGACAGCACGCACTCCGCCACCTTCTTGTCGCGGCGCTGCGAGGACGAGGCGGTAGCGACCAGCGTGCACACCAGCGCATCCCGCTCCGGGTCCACCGAGGTGAAGAGAAACTCGTCGTTGAAGATCGGGTCGTAGGCGTCGCCGCCGGCCGTCACACCGGTGTGGCCGCGCTTCTCGGCGGTGTGGACGGCGAAGTACACCGCCGGCGCCGGCCGCTGCGCGTCGCGCAGGTCGTCGAAGAGACTCCGGCACTCGTGGATGCGGACGCGGAAGTGGAAGGGCCGAGACTGCGAAGCAGCCGCCGCCTCGTCCACCACGGCGCTCGTCATCTGCGACCCAGGACGCGGCCGCGCATTAGCACGCGGATCACGCACGGCGTCACTGCCGATGTTGGCCCCTGCGGCCTGCGCTGCCGGGACGCTGCGATGGTGTCCACTCCGCGGCGCAGCGTCGGCGTTGTAGCCGGTGCCGTAGTCGTACACGTACCGCCCATCGCCGCGGCGGCGCCGGGTCGGGGTGTCGTAGTCGTCCATCGTCGCGATGTCCGCCGGCGACTCGACCAGCCCGGTGGCGCGCTTCGGCCGACCGCCGTCGCCGCCGTTGCGCCGCCGCGAGGAGGTGCTGGTGGGCTGACTGCTGCGCGGGGTGTGGACCATGCCGCGCGGTGTCGGTCCGCGGTGCGTGACGCTCGTGTGGCGGGCCGAGGCGGGGGCCCCGGCGACGGCGGAGCGAGGCGTTTCGCGGCGCGAGGCGTGGTCGTTGCCGTGGTAGGCCAGACGCGGGTAGTCGTCGTCGTTGTCGTCGTTGTGTCCGTTCGGGTCGTCAGTGTGGTGGCGTGAGGGGCGGGACTGCGGGGTGGCAGCGCGGCGCTGCGGCTGCGAGGCCGGCGGGCGGCCGCGCGTCACCTCCTCCGTCGTCTCGACAACCTCCACGAAGGGCTTGCCGTCCTGCTCACCCATGCGGCGGGTGGTATGGCGGGAGCGGTGCGTCGTCCGCGGAGCCGCGTCACGGTCCCCCTCAGCACGGGAATGCGGCCGCGACGAGGCGTAACGGCTGTCGTGGCTCGGCATTGCTGCTGAGCACTGAGTACGTCTTTTTTGTTGTTGTTGTTGGTCTGCTTCTTCAATCAGTTCCCGTTACCGATCGTTTCGCTCTTTCTTTCTTTCTCAACTGTGCTGCGGCAAGTGGAAGTAGAAAAGGCGAGGGAGACCGATATACTCTACAACTGCCTCCGGTTCTCTTCTACGCTACTGGAAAGCAATCAGCTCGCCTTTGTCGATGAAAGGAAACGAAAAGACGGTGGAAAAAATAACTCTAAAGAATACTATGAATGTGTGTACCTGGTTGCAGGTTGTTGGATACTGTTGTTTCTCTCTCCTTCTCTCTTGTGCTTTGAAGAAGAGGGGCAACTGGTGAGATGCCGAGTTTTGAGTGCTAGTTCTTTCTCTTTTCTTTTTTTTAAAGCACGCGGGAGCGATACCGTCCTTGGTATGAGTCTCGATCTTCTGTGAGTCGATTTAGTCAGAAGTGTTGCAGCGAAAACCAAGTCAGATTTGGTGAATTAAGAGAGAGGACACATGTGGAGTTGACACATGATGAGAGAAAGGAGAGTCAGAGCACAACAAAAAAGAGTCTTACGTTGTTTCATTAGTGGCGTTCTTGACAAGCACTGCTACGTGTCAAAGAAGCTCAATGGTTGAGAGCCAGCGTACGATTAACGGAGTTGGCCTCGCGCGCCAGTAGCTGCTCACCGTTCACTCAAATTTGATAATCCGTCGGTGAACAGCCGCTCAACTAGAAACAAAGCGGATTTTTATTTTGTTCTGTGTGCGTGCATTTGCAAACTACAGCACATCGTTGATTTTCGAGGTAGAAGGGCACCGTGTAGAAACACGCCTTCATTGCTTTCTTGGAAAGCAGTGTATTTGTGTACTTTTTTTTTGGACCGTTATAAACTTTTTTTTTTAAGGTGAAGCAGTGCTGTGTCTGGCGCAGCAAACCAAAAGAAAAAAAAAAGAATGAGCTGACTCATCACTACGTTCAGTGTAACCAAGAGGCACAGAGGACGAAAGAAAAGAAAAAAAGGAAACGGTCTAGACACGTGCAGAATCAGCGCCCCAAGCATTTTCGATTGCTACGTGGCAGTAGAGATCGTCAGCTGGAAGCCCATGTATGGTATGAGCAGACACCGCACCACATGAAAAAAAAAAGGGAAACGCGATCGCGCTTGGAGAAGGCGGACACCATCAAGAACGATGTGTGGCCCCGTTCTGAGTGAAGTGCCATACGTGCATCTCCGCCATGCGCTGTCAGATCTCATTTTTTTTTTTTACAAAGGCAACCAAAGAAGAGACGAGTACGAAGATTCTGTGTATACATGTATGAAAACGTCGAACTCATCTCCGTAGCGCCACCCAGTGCACCGCTCCGTCTGCAGAGTAGAAAGCAAAGTTCCAGTGGACATACAGAAAAAGGTTGAAAAAGAGATAAACAGCAGTAACAGATGGTAATACTTCTACACGTCAAAGAACAGAAAAGAAGGAGAAAAGAGTACAGTTGCACAAAAGAACAAAGCACTTGCAGTTTATAGTCCTTGAAGAGAAAAAGGGAAAAAAGGGCAGCAAACAAAACCAAAAAAAAAATTACAAACCATCCTCCAGAAAAGAAGCAGCCCAAAGAAAAAAAAAGACTTCTCGATTCCATTTCATCAAAGAGCGTGGCCCTGTTGTATTATTCTGCTGGCCGCTTCTCCCGACTGACTGTCATCTCTTTCGGGCTGGGTGCCTCGTAGGTGGTGTCTACCGTCGCCATCTGCGAGCGCTCACCGGTCGAGGGCTCGTTCTGCAACAGCGGCGGTGGGTCGCACGGGTCCAGCTCCGGGCCCCAGCGTGCCACCATATCAGACAGGTAGGTCGGTAGCCCGTTTGCCCACCCGCGGTTGGCGACGTAGCTCTCGTACATGCGGGCGTGGATGTCCACGAGCGAGTTTGCGTCGTAGTGGCTCAACAGACGGCAAATGCGCCGGATGTAGTACCGCACGAACTCGCGGTCGAAGCCCTCGACGACGCTGGAAGGGAAGCGGATGATGGTGCTGTAGCTCTCAAACGAAGGCGGCATGATGGCGAAAGTGATCGTGCCAATCAGTGTCGCCTGGACGCGGTTCGAGGCGTGGCGCACCGCCACCAGCGGCACCTGCACCTTCTCCGACATGCTGAAGACGGCCGGCGTGAGCAACGCGCGGAGGGAGACAACGCTGCGGCCCACCTCGTCCACCTTGTTCTTCGACGCGCGGTCGCCGACAGAGAGCGTCAGCAGTGCCGTCGGGCCCGTCTCGCTGATGTCGATGCGCAGCAGCGGGAAGTCCAGCTTCGAGATGCCTTCCTTCGACATGCCGTAGGGGTAGACGGGCGAGGCACCAGCGGGACGCCGCTCCGCCTCCACGCTGAAGCGACCGACGGTGGCTGAAACAACACACGTGTGCCGCAGCGTGGCGTTGTGGAAGTCGATCTTGTGCACCGCCAGGTAGACGCTGGCCACCACGCTCGGGGCAAGCTGCAGACGCAACGACTTGTGCAGCGCACGGATGTCGGGTGCACGGCACAGCAGCACATCAAGGCGGCGCAGGTCCTTTGGGGTGTAGGTGGCCAGCAGCGACGCAACGTCGTCCATCAGCGGCTCAAAGACGCCGGGTGAGAGGTGGCGCCACTGCTGCATCGGTAGCCGCACGTCCGGCATGCTGACGCTCAAGCGGCAGATGCCGAGGAACTGGCCGTTCTCGTCGTACAGGCGTAGCCGCTTCTCCACGGTGCGGTTGGCGGGGCAGCGCGTCACGCAGAAGTCGGCGTGGCAGATCGCACCAGACGAGAACACCTTCCGCTCCCCCAACTTGAGGGTGTAGGTGCCTTCGTAGTGGGCGGCGACGTTGTCGATGGTGAAGGTCGCCGACGACGGCTCCAGCGCAACGAGCTGATCCACCGGAATCGGCTTCGTCTTCAGCAGCACCTTATCCCGCTCCGACACCCGCAGGTACACCTCGGTGTCCTTCAACGTAAGGCCAGCAAAGCCGACGATGGTGACGGCGGCGGAGGTGCCGTCGCGCAGCGGGGCCGGGTCGGTCGCCGCCACAGAAGTGCCGCGGTCCATCGATATGCTGGTTTCGCGCGACAGGGCCAGACCAGCACGCATCACCACCTGCCGCGCTGGCCGAGTGGACGAGTCGCGGTCCGACTTGACATCAATCGCTGCCCTGCCAGCGTTGCCGAGGGGCGACGCGCTGCTGCTGCCGCCGTTAGGCCGCCGCTGCGCCTCGCCGAAGACGGTGGTCTGCGAGGGCATGAAGAAGTAGCTGGTCTGGGCCATCTGCGAGTGGCCCTCGATACCAAACTCCAACGACGACTGCGCGCGCAGGTGCGGCTCCCCCGTGCGGCCAAAGTCCACTGGGTAGAGTGACACCTTGAGCACGCCGCAGACGGAAGCCGACTTCGTGCCGCCGTGGTCCACGAGCGCCAGCTCGAGCAGGTTCTCCTCCTTCTCGTCCAGCGCGCTCAGCGTCGTGGCGGTGCGGCCCACCTCGACATTCTTCGATGGGTAGTAGCGCATCGTGATCAGCTCCACCTTCTCGCGGCTCGGCAACCCGACGACGAGATCGAAGCTCTCGCAGAAGACAAACTCCGAGTCGCCCTCGACAATCGAACTCTGGAACTCCTGCAGACCGATGCGCACGATGCAGAAGAGGTGAATGCGCGAGTTGTCGCTGCGGGCACGCATGCTGCGCGCCCGATCCACCGTCACCCGCACGTGGAAATCACCCGGCTCGGGGCCGTACTTTTCGACCATGCGGTTCAGGTAGGCGGCCACGTTCAGCGTCGTCGCGTACTTGACGTCCACCATCGCCAGCTCAGTTGGGATGTAGTAGTAGCAGAAGCGCGTGAGGCGGGAGTGCAGGGCAAGGTCCTCGTCCGTTGGGGCCGGGGCGGAGCTGCCGAAGTTGCCGCACAGCACACCCAGCGTGACAAGCCCGATGGGCTCGGCGTGGGTCGTCTTGGAGTCCTGCACCAGCATCAGCGTCCGCTCCTTCGCCACACCGCGGTGCAGGTCCGCCAGCGACACGAAGCACTCCCCACACGCCGTCTTGCCGTCCAGAATAACGCTGATCTTCACCAGCGTCGTCGCGGGCTCGTCGACGGTGAAGCGCAGCGGCTCCTGGCCCTCAGGGAAGACAAAACTGCCCTTCGACCCGGCCACCGGCCTCGTTTTGCCGAGCGTGCGGCCATTGACGCGGGCCTTCACCACCGCGCTGCCCTCGGCAAGGAAGCCGTTCGAGTAGAGGTGCGAGATGCCGTAGATGGACACCTCCAGGTCGGCGGTGTGCATGCGGCTCTCGGCTGCAGCGGACGTCCCGCCGAGGCGGCCCTCCAGCGCCAGCCGACTGCCCACGCCACCCGTCGTGAGGCCGCCGCCGCCGCTGCTGTCCTGCAGCCACCCGCCCAGCAGCACGCTCTCCAGCTGCGAGAATTCGCCGACGTACCACTCCAGCCGATGCAGCTGCAGCCGCGCGTGCATGGTCAGGTACTCGCGAATCTGCTCGCGCAGCCGGTTCTCGGCGTCCATGGAGGGGAGGTAGCTCATACCGAAGTTGATGGCGCCGAGGGAGAGGTAGATGGAGCCGCACTCCATCGCGTTGGGCTTGAACGGGTGCACGACGAGCGACGTCCACCGCGTGCGCATGGCGCCGCGCTGCACGTTGCGCATCGACAGGGTGCAGTGCCCCAGCTTCTTCGACCCGTACGGCGTCTCCGTGAGCACCGTAATGTTCAAAAAGTCGATGTTGGGGTTCTCGACGCGGAACTTGAAGGTTTCGTTGAACCGCGGCTCCGTCGTGTCGAACTGCACCCGTGACCGGTGCGACTCGCAGATGGTCGAGAGCAGCACGTACGGGTTCGGTTGGTTGCGGGTCGGTTTGAAGAGGTTCGTGCAGCTCAGCAGCCGCACCCGCAGCAGCATCTGCGCAGACCCGTGAGGCCCGCTCTGCGACTCGCTGATGTCGCCGTTGAAGGTCGACCCGTTCGGCTGCTCGCCCGCCGCCGCCGCCGCCTCCGCCGTGGCGAAATCGAGCGAGGCGGACAAGTCGCCTTCCGTCTCGGAGGTCACGTTGGAGGCGAGCAGGCTGTCGTCTGCGGCGGAGCAGAACTCCTCGACGGAGTGGATGCCGCCGTCCATCAAGTTCAGCGTTGGCATCCCTCGCATGCCCGAGTGGGCAGATTTAAAGGAGGCCGTGTCGTGCTCCGTCACCATGTGCGTGTTGGCGCCGTTGTCGTTCGACGAGTTGTCCTCGTCGCTGGTGCCGTGGTTGGCCGAGCCGACGGTGCGCATGCCGTGGCTCGAGAGCGGGGCGTGGTGGAAGTACTTCTTCATGTTGCCCCACAGCTGCATCATGCCGCCGTTTGTTGCGTGCAGCGCGCTCTGCTTGGGGCTCGTCTGCGCGCTGTTGTTCGTCGTGTCGAGTCGGTTCTGGTTTATCAGTGGCCCCATGGCCTGGCCTCGACTCTCCCGCGCACCCTCCATCACCACCGGCACCTGCATCCCTTTGGTCGACGCGTGCCGCTTCAGCAGACGTACCCGGGTCTGGTCGACAAGGTTCAGGTCGACGACGGTGTACTTGAAGCCAATCGTGCCGTTCTCCTTCACCTTGCCGTTGCGCTTCTCCAGCAGCACCGGCAGCCAGTCGTTGTACTGCTTGGCGGGCTGCACGTCGGCGAGTGGGATGACGGCGCGGCCGATCTCCACGTCCTTGCCGAGGTCCGACTGGTCCATGACGACGAGGGTGAGGACCATGTCACCCGGCCGGTCGTAGTAGAACTCGCAGAACTCGAAGTAGTCCGGCTCGTCGTTGGACTTGACGGTTTTCGTCTGGTAGGCGTCGATGCCAAGGCGGACCACGACGTACGGGTCGACGCCGCCGATGCCAGAGCGCAGCCCACGGCAGCCGACGACGGTGAAGTAGAGGGCGTAGGTCGGGTCCTCGTCGCCGTACTGCAGGCTCAGCTGCGCCATGAAGGACTCCATGTCGAACACCGTCGCCACCGCGAGGTTGACGCGGTGCAGGCTCTCCGGGACGCGGCGGTGGACGTAGCGGCGCAGCCGGCCGGCAAAGCTCTCCTCCAACGCGGTGTCCACCTCGTACGTGTGCCCCACCTCGTCGCTGTAGAGGTTCAGGCGGACGATGCCGCTGAAGTACGCCTCGCGGGTGCCGGCGGCGCCGACGAGGTAAAAGTCGCGCTTGTTCATCACCCCACGCTGCGTGTTGAGGCAGCTGAAGTCGACGCGGCCGTAAACGATGTCCTCGTGGTGGGCGTTGACCACCTCGATGCGGATGAGGTCCGTCTCTCGCACCACGTCAAACATGTAGTTCTCCTTCACCTTCGTTGGTGCAAACTGGCTGACCATCATCGACTTGGTGCGCACCGTGGAGGCACCCATGCTGATCAGCAGGCGCACCTCTTGCTCGTTGAGGTCGAGGTCGGCGGACCGGCGGAGCGAGACAAGCGACTCCACTGCGACGAGCAGCCGCACCGTGCTGGGCTCACGGCCGTACTGGACAACGAGGTCCTGCATGTACGCCTCCAGCTCCGACAGCCGCGCCTTGGCCAGCACGTCGACCTCTGGCAGGCGGAGCGGGTCGTAGCGCATGAAGAAGCGACTGAGGCGTTCGTAGAAGTTGTCCACACTCTCCGCCGCGTCGAGTGGGGTGAGGCCGAAATTCACAGGTCGGGTCAGCAGGTGCGCCACGCCGTTGGCCGCCATGCGAGTGACGCCCTCGCCGACGCAGAGAAACATGTTGCGCCGCGAGACGTGGCCCTGCGAGAGCGGCGCCGCGCTCACGCAGCACCGACCAATCTCGTACGTCTTGCGCGGCCCACGGCCCATCAGAATGACCATCACGTAAAAGCGGTGTGGGTTAACGACGTCGAAGGCGACGGTGTTCGACTCCGTCCAGACGACGGTGTTTTGCAAGGTGGTCATCTCCGTCGAGAACTGCTCCGCCTCGCTGCGCAGCACCACATAGACGTCGTCGGAGCCGAGGAAGGAGAGGTTCCAGTGATCCTTGTCCAGGTTCGTGCAGCCGTCCACCCGCATCACCATGCGGAAGTCCCCAGGCTCGGCGGCGCGGTACTGCGTACAGAGCCGCGTCATGAGATCCTCAAAGCTCTCGTCCTCATCCGGCACCTCCGCCGTCAGTTCCGGCCGGCCGCCGAGGCATACCTTGCGCATGATGAGCTGCCGCGCAGCCGCGGTGCTCTGGAGGAGCGAGCGCCGCCTGTTCGGCAGGATGGTGGCCACCTGATCCGGACGCGGAGAAGGCGAGATCGACTCCGGCCCGCTGTCCTCCGGCGCGACAGAGCTGTGGTGGCCGCTGCGCGCCGACGACGCGACGCTGCCGTTCCGCACACTCGCCCGCGGTGTCGATGACGCGGCCGCTGCCTTGGCTCGTCCTCGCGTCTTCGACGCCGCCAGCGAGTTCGCGCTGCCTTGCATTGCGTTGTTTTCAACCAACTCGGACGGGTTCCGCACGTGCGCCATCAGCACATCGAGCATCTGCACCTTTGCCTTGTCGTGGCACAGAAGAAACCGACGCAGCCGGCGCACGTTCTGCTCCTCAAGTGCGTCGTCGATGCGGAGGTGTGTGGGGTGCTCGCCGAGGGTGTCCGACTCGAGGGAGATGGTGACCGTCCCCGCGATGCCGGACGGGAGGGACTGACGCAGCAGCGAGGGGCCAACTTGCTCACCGGTCACGCGTGGCGCCTTGGGGACGCCGGCGGCGCTGTGGCCGTGTTCCGTGACGGAGTCCTCGGCGCTGTCGGCGTTTGTCGCCATCAGCGGACCCAGTGGGGTGCCGAGGTAAAACGTGCGCCGCTTCCGCTGATCGTGCACGAGTCGCTGGATGGCGACGTAGCACCGCCCCAGTAGGACGGGTGGGGTGGACCCAGAGGACGAGAAGCCGCCGTTGCTGCCGTTGACGCCGCCAGGGCCAGGCGGGCCGCTGCCCATCGGATGGGTCTGGTCCGAGTCGTCGATGGTGGTGCAGTTCTGCGAGCGCACCACACCACGTGTTGCCGTCACGATGCCGATACCCGGCAGCACCAGCCCCATCGGCTCCTGCACGTCGTAGACAGACAGCTCCACCACGGCAAGACGGTGCGTGTTGCCGACGACGAAGCTGTCGTGGAAGGACGGGTCAAATGTGTCTTTCTTGACGGCGGTTTGGAAGCGGTAGGTACCGTCGACGATGACGGTGACGCGGGGGTTGATCGTGCAGCTGCCATTGACGGCGGGCCGATACAGCTGGCACTTGTGCACCTTGATGGTTAGTTTGCCCATGGTTGCATGCACCGCTACTGCGTTTTACAAGTATCTGTTACACGTCACCGCTATTCCTCGCGCTAAAAACCAGAATTTTTTTTTTGTGTGTGTGTATGTGCTCTATTCTTCTCCTATGTCCTCCTTTCGGGTTTTCTTCCGTTCTCTCTTTTACGTCTGTTGTTATATGCGTTTGGATGTGTATATGTTTGGTCAGTTGTATAAAAAAAACAAAAAAAGACAGTTAAACAGTAGAGAAAGGGAAAAAAAAGCGTGCTCCTCTTTCGCTAGTGGATCGCTTTGGAAAGGAAGAAGAGAGAAGCTTCTGAGTGTGAGTGTGCTCGACGGAAAGATCAAAATGAGACACGACGCAACGCAGATTTGAGCGACGGTCTGGACAGTTTTCCTTCGAAACGTTCAGCAGCAACAGAAGAAGCAAAGAAAAATATCGTTCGAATGAGGGGAGGTCAAAGATGAAATCTGGAGCGCGTGTTGTATACGCTGCGCGAAAACAGATATCTTTATGTAGCTCCGTGTCACGCCGCCTCGTAGACCACGTAGTTATGTTTTGGGAAGGTGCGAGAAATCGTGACAGAAAGAATATATTTGCAAGCGCGCCAGCTCAGAAATGGAAAGGGCAGCCGGAAACGCAAAAAAAAAAAAAGGGAAAGCCACAGCGGAGAATGGTAGTCTGTTGCGACGTCACTCAATCTCCAAACACGACTACGCGCAGAAATGTGAGAAAGAAGGATACGATCGAGTCCCGAACGTGTGAGTGATGAAAAAGGATGAGAAAAAAGAGTAGTTTGCCTTTTTAATGTGCAGTCGACCTCCATCATCTCGTCGCAACAAACAGTATCAGGAAGGAATGGAAGCACGCGCTGTCCATAACTCCTCTGCTGAAACGTATTTTTTTTTTAAAGAAGTACCTCAACGCAAAGTCACATTTGGCATTCGTCACAAATAGAAACACGCTTTTGCGCTTTTGCTTCACCAAAGCCAGTTCTTTTTGTTATTGTTGTTCCTTTTGACTTTTTCGGGACTTGTTTGACACAATCATTTAATTAAGCGGTTAGTAAGTAAAACCAGTTCTTCAAAACGCCTGCATGAAAACAGCACCAAAGGACGCTCCAACTCTGTGTAGCTCCTCTTTTGGATGTGCTCTACGCTGCTGCACTTGCGTAGTAGCGCAGTGTCGCAATCTCCGACGTCAGTGTGTCGCGAACAAGCTGCTGACGCACCACGTCGCGCTCAGCGTGGTCAAACAACTGCTCAAGCGCAGCTTGCTGACGAAGTGCCGCTGCTACCTTGATGGCCACAAACGTCTGCACCGCTCGCATCAGCACCGGCGTCTGCGGCGCGACCCACTCCACCGTGATGCGGTGATACAGGTCCTCGTAGACCGCCTTGGGTGCTGTCAACAGGTAGACGGTGGCGGCCAGGAGTCGTGTGTGGTGTGCGACCTCCTTCTCATGCTCACTCGCGGTGCTCCATCGGAACGACGCCACACCCTCCGCCTCCTCCTCCGCCGCCCAGGTGGCGTAGGGTCGCACCAGGTACAAGCCTTCATCGAATAAAAGACCGAGGCGTTGCAGCTGCTCCACACGCCGCACCATGTCCCTGTGGAACGCCTCCACCGTCGAAGGCGTGTCGTCGCCAAAGAGAGCCGGCTTCCACGCACCGGTGGGGCAGGAGTCCGCGGCACCCACAGCGGCAGCAGTACTCTCCGCGGCGGTGGCGCCGTCGCTGAGGTACTGCTGGACGAGCTCCGTGGTGTCTGTCACTGCACCGGTGTCGTTGTCGACTCGCAAATGGAGGTAGTGCATCAACGTCGCCACAGTCGCGAGCGAGGCCGCGGAGCAGCGCACAAAGTCGTTCCGCAGGACAGCCTTCGTTACGAACTGAAACTCCACGGCAAAGCGAGCTGCGCCGATGCGCCCGTAGCAGCCGTACACCTGCTCGCCTTTCTTCACCGCGCGGGTGGTGACCACCGTGAAGGCCGTCGCGTGCTTGCGTCCACCGCCGCGCACCTCAAAAGTGGTGTTCGCCGTGAAGGAGTGATTCAAGATGTCCAGCCCCGGCAGCAGGTACGGGCCCTCGCGCCCCGCCAGCTCCTCGCGATGGAAGTTGCGCGAGAACACCTGCGCGAGGCAGTCGCAGAAGAGCTGGAAGGTTGCCTTCTCTGGTGGCCACACCTCCGGTGCAGCGGCCATGATAGCTTGCGCAGCGACCCACCGCTGCGGCACACAGAGCTCCTCCAGCGCCTGTGCGACGCCGGTGAGTGAAGAGAGCCCTGAGGCAAGCCACGTGCGGCTCGCACTCGCACTGCTGATCCCCTCACCCGCTGACCCTAGCACCGATGGCACACCGAGGGCAGCTGCCTGCGTCGGAGTCAGGTCGAAGAGGTGGTGGTCCATGCGAGGGCAAGTCTCCAGCCACGGACGCCACAGCGAGTGTGGGCGGCACAGCTCAGACATCAGCACCAACACGTCGAAGAGCACCGCGTCCTCCATCGCGGCTGGGGCCGCGTGCAGCACGGCGACACACGGCGACGTGGCGGTGTCCCGCATGTACGGTGAGATGCCCGACGCCTCGGGGCAGCTGATCACGACGGTGCCGGATGGCAGCGGGCGTGCGGCGAAGACACCCATGCCCATCGTCTTGGTCGGCACGAGGAAGGCGACATCAGGGTGAAGGAAGATGTCGTTCTTTTTAGCGTACTTGGCAAAGGCCTGCGGCGACGGGTTCTTGCCGAGGCAGGACGTAAACGTTGGCGGCGACGACGACATGGTAGATCTGAACTTCTTTGCTTTTTTGTTGTTGTTGTTTTTCAAGGTGAAGACAAAGGGAGCACGGTCCGAAGAAGCAAAGAGGGATAGGAAAGAGGGTTGTCGTTGATATCATTGTCCGTCCGATAACCTACGTGGCAGGAGCTGGCAAGCAGAGAGTCGAGCCTCCAGAGATAAGGTGTTTTGACAAAGCCTCCATTAACAGATCTGCCTAGCAGATTTGGGTTTTAAAGAAACGAAACAGAAAGGAAAAATGTCTCTTTTTTTACGTTTTCAACTGTCTCCTCTGTCACAAAAAAAAAAACCTAATGAGCAAGGATGGCAGTTGCTCCAGATGGCAAGCACTTTGCTCGCTCGCAGCGAACAAACTCTTTGATTTCTGGTGCGGCGCAGAAGAGCAGTTGGTTCTAGGGAAACTCGCTATCTCTCTCACTCTTTCCTGCAAGAATCAAAGAACACCAGTGAATACCCGCTTCCTGTCGTACGTTTTCAGTGTGAAAAAAGCAAACAGTGTTGCTCTCCGGCATGTTGGTGAGGCACAGCATTCCTACTTTCCATTGGCCGTACGGCGTTCAGAAAGGGAGGAAAAGAAAAGAAAAAAAAAGGCTGGCACATCTGCAAATGAAAAAGAAACATCCATCGTCACAGAGGACTGAGAAGCAAACTAGCGGACACTTGACTACGCCATTGGTCGATCGAGAGCATGAAAGAGAAAACGTACGACTAGAGCATTTCAGCTCCGTGTGTGTGCGTATTCAGTTTTTAGGTTTTCATTTTGAAGTGTTGGCGCTTTTATCTGGTCCGGACGAACGCTGTTTTCAACGGCTTCACATGTTTCACCGCGGCACAAACAAGAAGAGAAAGAAGAAAACTCGTACTATTGCATACAATTTGTACACGTCCGCAATCATAGCCAGTTCACTACTATGCACACACAATCGCAACCACAATCATGCACTTCGCAAGAATGCAAACCTCTGCTGTTCGCAGCTTACTGACTTCAATCCGACGGGAACATGAACGACAGCGCGGACGGGATTCCGTCGAACTCGCCCGTGTTGTGTTCGTCCTCGTGCATAAGCCCACCCACGTGGCCCATGAAGCAGCTCGTCGCCAGGTTCAGCATCGCCGCCTCGCCGCGCAGCAGGCCCGGCGGGTTCAGCGGCACACACGGGTCGTCGATGTGGATGCGACGGCAGCTGTCCTTGAACTCCGACACCTCCTGATCCCACGACTCGTAGGGCTGCTTCGGTGCCGCAAAGCGGTAGAGACGACGCACGATGTCGTAGAAGCGCACCGACCGCGAGCGGATCGCCGGGTCAGCCGGCGTGCCGTCCAGCTCCGACACATCGTTCACGTTGACCAGACCCGAGCACAGGTAGGACCAGAGCGGCTTCGCAAAGACGACGTCCGAGGCTGGATCGATGGCTGCGTTATACAGCGCGGCGTGGTCGGCGCCGTTGTTTGCCAGGATGCGCGGCCACTCGCACAGGGCGTAGACAAAGTTGACTTCGTAGGGGCCCACCGGCGTCGCACTCGACGACGGCGACGACGGCGCCGGCGACGTGGCACTCGGCGTGAAATGCAGTTTGCCGTGTGCGAAGCTCAAGTCCGCCTCGCTCACCACACGCACCGGGTACTTCATGCGCTCGCAGATGGACTGCATGATGGACACGAACTCGCGCAGCAGGCCGTCCTTGGGGTGGATGTCAGCCATGACAATCGTGAAGGCGGTGCGGGGGCCACGCACGGTCTCGACCATCTTCAGGTACGCGCCAAAGTCCATGCGGTACTGTGTCGACATGAAGGAGCGCATAGACGGCGTCATGATGCTGATCGCCTCCTTCAGCGAGTCGGCGATGCCCGCTATCTGCGCCATCTCCGTCAGCACACGCACGTTGCCGAAGTTCACCTTACCCAGGCACCACACCTCGTCGTGCGGGTTCTTGAGGGGGATCTCCTCAATGGCGCCGGGGATCGTCGGGACAAAGGGTCCCGTGTGCGTAACCGTGTTGCCGCCCGGCGAGGCCGGCGAGTTCGACTCGACGGGTGAGTCCACGCTCTCCTTGCCTTTGTGCAGCGTCTTGAACGTCGCCACGTCCTCGGGGTCAGTGGCCACGTTCGGGTAGAAGGAGAGGGCCGCGGCCAGGTGAATCTCGCCTCGCGCGAACTCGCGCTGCATCGCCTGCACCCACGCGAGGGGGATGTCGAAGTAGGTGGCCACCGCCTGCAGCAGCTCCGGCGGCGTCGCGCCGTCCGCCGCGTTGATCACCGCCTCCGCCTCAAAAGGTTTGAAGAGGGCATCGAGGTCGCGGCACATCTGCGTTTCCGCCTCGGCCCCTGCCAGCAGCGGCGCATTCAGCGGGTTTGTCGGCAGTGAGAGAAACGGCTGTCCAAGGCGAGCGCGGTGGAAGAGGAACTGCAGGGTGAAGCGCAGCACGCGGGCCGTGGCGCTGGTGGCGCCGACGAGGGTCTCGGCAGACCCGCTGCGCATACCGTAGGCGTGGCCCACCCGCCCACTCGGGATGTCGAGCCCGGCGTGGAGGTGGTAGTGGGTGATGTGTGGGTGATCCGGGTGATCGAAGGCGGTGGCGCGGTCGCGGACCACCTTCGGCAGCGGATTGAAAGGGGCGTAGATTTCCTTGCGCGTTGGGGCGGTTGGGTACGACAGCCAACCCAGGCACTGCGGCATCGGACTGGCGTCCTCGATCGACCACGTGTTCTTCTCCTTGTTGTGGCGCAGGGTGGCGTAACGCGCCACGCAGCGCTCGCCGTCGAGGTACGACGGATCGGGGGAGATGAAAGGGCCGAAGAACTGGTTCTGCTCCGCAATGCCGACGCGGTGGTCGTCGACGTACGAGATGACGCCAATGTGGCCCCACGGCGTCAGCTCCGGGTGGTAGGGGTAGATGATGATGTCGCCAGGCTGCGGCTTCTCGGCGGAGCTGCCGTCGTTGTCGTGGTGGTGCAGCGCGTGCTCCTCGCCGGTCTGGACGTCGGTCAGATGGTCCATCGCGTAGATCTCGCTGGCGCGGCCGCAGTTGCCGAAGATGCACCCCGTCGTGAGCAGCAGAAAGCGGCGCGCGTACTCGACGCACTGGTAGCGGTAGCCCGTGTAAATAAGTGTGTTGACGTAGTTGTTCTCGCCGCTGAAGTAGCCGTCGTCGCGGTTGGAGCAGGCGACGACGCCGCGGAAGCTGCCCTGCTGCTCACCGTACGGGAGGAGCTGCGCGGCAGGCGGCACCGGCGTTGCTGCTACCGGGTCCATGTTGGAGTTCGTGTTTTTCTTTGTTGTTTGTTTGTTAAAGCTTGACTTTTTCGAGGGTAAAACGAATATAAAAAAGAAAAGGATGCTTGCAGAGTATAATAACACAATTAGAGTGTTAAATTGAAATATGTGTAAATAAAAAGGGAAGCAGTGATGAGCTCTCTCAATCTGCCGAAGACCCGTTGTTGTCGTGCAAGTAAAAGCTGCTCTTCCTAGTGCTTAAATCAGACGGTGTTAAAAAGCTAGTGGACAATCTTACAGGAAACGCAAGCAGATATAAGTGAGAACAAACTTTCCTTTGCTTTTCTGCGGAAAAGCTGACAACGCTGTTAAAGCAAAGAGGTACAACACGTGAGAGAGAGGCAGAGTAGAAGCGTGATCTTTGCTGGCAAGCCAAATAGGATGGATAAAAAAGAAGTCAAAGCACACAATAAAAAGTCGTTTTCTTTCTTGCACAATTGATGTCGGCAGCAAGTGCACAAACGAGAGGTACGGTGCGAGACTGGAAACTTGCCGGTAAGAAAACAAATGCAAAAAGAGAAAAGAAATACAGAAAGTTGTTTTACGCCGACTCGAAAAGGCAAATAAGGTTGTAGAAAAACAAATTGCAGTAATCCTGATGGTTTTAAAAAAATAATAATGCAAAAACAAGAATGAGTTGTTGTTGTTGTTGTTTTTCGAGAGGGGATGGAAAAGAGCTGGTGAAGGGCAATCGAGAAACAAGTGGAAAGCAAGAAGCACCGCTTGCCTGCAGATCAGTGCAACATGAACCCACTAAGCTTTAGAGAACACGACATGGCCGTTGCTTTCTGGCTGCATCGTGCTTCTTTCTTTCACAACCTCAGCTTCCATGCATTTTTCTTTTCTTTTCAACACGAGCAGTGCCACGTAGCACAGTGAGTTATCGAAGTGCAAGTAAAGAAGCGGAGACGCATCTCTGACTACCACCAAAACAGTCAGATGCCGCGGTTCACGGTCGACCCACGCCTTTGATGCCTTCGCGCTTTTTTTTTCCTTTTTTTATTCTAATTCTCAGTGTTTGTTTCGTGTCACCTCGGCAAACGCAGAGGGCAGAAACGATGCAAAAGTGTACAGGTTCTCAGGGAAAAAAAAAGAAAAAGAGGAAAACAATCATAGGATAGCATTCCAACAAGTCAGTAACTGCTCTTGTGGAGCTTGTCTACTACATCGTTTCATTGCACTCTAGTAGTCATACAGGAGATCGTAGAAGAGGAGGAAAGCGAGCTATCAAGCGAGAGCCACTGGTGAACAGTGGTCGAACTCGTGAAGGAAAGTGCTGTTTGCCTCCTGCGTTTCCTCTTCTGCTTTCCTCTACGACGGGTGCTCGCCGAGATGCGTCGATGAGTCGCCCAGTGCGCTGCGGCTCCGCGTCGACTCCGGTCCAGCAACACGGCCGCCCTGCCCGCTTCCACCACCACCACCACTTGCCCCACCACTGGGCCGGCGCGGCGTCGACGTGACGGCGAAGGAAACGTTGCTGCCGAGGCCGCCACCACCGCCCACTCCGACCACGCCGACGCCGCCGCCGACCGCGCTCGCCCCTCCCGACACCGCCGTCGCCGCCTTCGGCTTCGCGGGTATCTGCCCGCCGTCCAGCTTTTGCTTGGAGCGCGTCATGAGGAGGCTGGAGAGGTGGCGGAACGTCGTCTCCAGCGCCGGTGGCAGCTGGCGGTTCTTCGAGTGCACCACCGTGATGTCGCACACGCACGACAGTATCTCCGCCTCGCGGCGGGCCCGCAGCTTCTGCAGCTGCAGCAGTGACTCGAACTCGCGAATGTCAAAGCGGCGGTGGCCCTCGCGGAAGTTGTTGAAGAGGACAACGAGCGGCACGGTGCGGTAGTGCTCCGTCACCTCCTTCAAGTACTGGTAGGCGTCGCGCATCGCCTGCGTGTTCAGCACGTCAACGACAAACAGGAGGAAGTGCACCTCCTCCATCCGGCGCACGTAGTAGCGCCAGTTGCTGCGAAAGCTCTCGCGGCCGCCCAGCTCGTTGAGAGCCCAGACCCACTCCTCGAAGGCGACGACGTGCTGCGACATGCCGACCGTCGCCACCGTCGGCCGCACCACGCCTTGCATGGAGTTGATGATGAGAGACTTGCCGGTGTTCTCGAGGCCAAACACGAGGCCAACCCGCCATGCGAGGCGGGCGAGGAGGGCCTCGCGAGGCAGCAGCTTCGTCAGCGCCACCTCAGAGACACAGGCGAAGTCGTACGCCTCCGTCGCCGCCGGGGTGGCTACGATGTGCAGTTGCATCGGCATGCTCGGCGAAGCGATCGGTGTAGGGGCAGACGCCGCAGCCGCCGGCGGCGCCGCGACGGCCGCGCTGAAGCTCGACGACTCCTGCGTTGCTTGGTGCCGCACGTTTGTCAGAGAAAGGCGGCGGCGCGACACCGTCGAGTGCGGCGTCCCGCCCAGTCGCATCGAGCTGAAATTGTGGTTCGCCGACGAGCTCAGCGCGCTGTTTAAGCTCGCATCGGGGTTCAGCGTCACGGAGGCGTTGTTGAGGTGGATGTTGCTGTTGCTGTTGTTGTTCGTGCTGTTGTTTGCCTTCCCAGACGCAAGCGGATCGCCGTCGGCAGCTGCTGCGGGCCGTGGCGCGTCATCGCCGCCGTCTTCGTGAGCGGAGGGAGGGGATGAGGACGTGGTCGTTGGGAAGACGGGCTCGCGCGACCCCGCCGCCTCACGCGACCGCGACGACCGCGACGACCGCGACGACTCCTGCTGCGTCTCTGACATCGACAGCCGCCGCAGCTCGTCGTCGATGTACTGCTCATCCGTTTCGTACTCGCAGAAGTCGCGCAGCAGCTGGCGGGCCTGGCCCCACGTCAGCAACGACGTCGTCTCGTCGTCTACCGCGCGCACGTACATCTGCCGCAGCCGCTGCAGGTTGATGATGAGCACACGCGCCACGTCGTGCTTGCTCGGTCGCTTGTCCTTGCCAAAGGCAGTCGCGAACGCGCGAATCGCTTTGAGGATGTCCTCGGAGCCGATCTTGAGGTCAATGGGGGCCCGCCGCTGCGAGTCGTAGACGGCGTTCACCACGCGCTGCATCGTCAGCAGCTGGATCTCCGCACTGCGCTCGTGCGCGACGGCCTCGCCGAAGTCCGCCACCTGCAGCGTCCCGACAGAGCCGTCGTCGGAGTCGCTGTCGAACTCGTCCTCCACCGGCTGGTGCACAGTGTCCGGGATGGTGTGGTCGGGCGAAGAAAAGTAGTTCTCACACCACCCGCCCAGCTTCGCCTCCGCAGCGTACAAGTTGAGGCCGTGAAAGCTGTTGATGAGCGGGCCACCACGCGCTGCGTTGGCGCCGCTGCGGTGGTGGTGGTGGCCGAGGGCGTGCATCAGCCGCTGCGTGTCATCGTCCTTCACGCAGTATAGGGTGTCCGTCAACACACCGGCCTTGAGCGACGGCTCGACGACGTTCACCTTGCTCGCCAAGCCAACAGCCGCGTACGCGTCAAAGTCCACCACGACGGCGCTCACGCACGCGCAGAAGGCGGCGTAGAGGGGGCTCTCATCCAGCTGGATGGTGTTGCCCGACATTTGCGGGTGCGAGTGGCGCATCACCTGTGCCACGTGCTGCAGCCGGGACAGACATATGCCACGCACGTGACGCACCAGGTGCGGCAGCTCCTGAATGCTGATGGGCATTTGCAGGGCCGCTGCCGCACGGAAGAGGTGGTCCCACATGACGACCACCTTCACCTGCTTGTGGAAGATGCCGTTGAGCTCAGTGCGGAGGTGGCTAAGCTGCAGCTGCAGAAGGCGTTAAAAGGCAACCTCGTAGAGCTCGTCGCTCAGCGAGTCGCCGGTGACCGGGTGCTGCTCCGCGGAGCCGCGGCGACACTTCGTGACGAGCAGAAACGCCGGTCGGCAGTGCTGCTCGTAGTCGGAGGTGTGCACCGTGCTAAACGTCGGCGGCGAGCGGCCCTCCTCCACGGCACGCTTCTCCAGCTGGATGCAGAGTCCGGCGATGTTCTCACGGATCAGCTTCACCGCCAGGGCCGCGTCTGCTGCGCTGTTGCCCGGCACCCCGAGGGAAGTCTGCCGACTGTGCACGAAGCTCGTCGCCATGCCAGTGAGACTAGCGCCGGCGACAGCGTTGGCGTTGCTGGTGTTGCCGGGGCCCGCGCCGCCCTCGCCAAGGCTGAGCGTGGCCATCGTGTTCGAGCGCCGCTGCAGCCGCGGAGAGGCGCTGCTGCCGTCGCGCGTGGTTGCGGCCATCTGGTTCTGCGCCGCGTTCTTCATCACTACCTGCACGTTTACCTCGGAGATGAGACACTCCACTCGCGCCACGGCGTCCTTCACGCTGGCCAGCGCTCCCTCGAAGAACGTCGCCGTGACAAAGCGCTGCAGGAAGGTCTCCACCTTCGCCCCGTCACTGACGTGCTGGCCCCACTGAAACGTGATCCAGCCCTTCTTGGACGACGGCACGCCGAGGTACTCCTGGATGTCGGCGCACGCCCGAGCGCAGTTCGGCTCCGTCTCAATCCACCCCTCGATCACCGGGTTGCGGAAGACGTTCGACTGCACCAGACGGAACACCTCGTCCGGCTGCGTCACCACGAAGCTCACACGCTCCGTCTTGCTGCGCAGCAGACACACGTTCAGCGTCATGGTGCGGCCCACTGGATTGTACTTTGGACCGCGGCGGGCCGTCACGACGTGGTCCTCCGTCACGGCATGCACGTAGAGGATGTAGTTGCGTGGTATGTCCGCGTTGTCGCCGCTGTAGGCACGCACGATGGCCGTCACGCTCGCCAGTGCAATGTCGACCGCCTCCGCGACGTACTGCAGCAGCGAGTCCGGCACCTCGGCGAGCAGGCGGGCCGAGTCGATGGTGATCTTCACGCCAAGACTGTCCGACACCGTGTTGGCACGCCGCAGCACCATGCCGAGGACGTTCTTGTGCTTGTTGATCGTGGTGTAGGTGTCCATGATGCGCGTGATCGCGTTCGACCACTCCTCGCGCTCCTCGAAGCTGCTCATGCGAAACTTGATATCGCGCGGGCCGCGGTTCTGCACCACCATGACGTAGAATCGGTTCTGCTTATCATCCGCGTAGATGACGTTGCGGATGTCCGATGCGCGGAACACCTGCAGGGGGACGTGCTCCTGATCGTTGCGGTACACCTCCAGCCGGCAGCTGCGCTCGTTGACGACCCAGAAGCGCTTCTTGTACCCTTTGAGCGCTCGCCGCCCACGCCGCTCCATCTGGCATCGCAGAAGTCCCATGTGCGGCGTGGGGCCGATGCGAGACGAGCTCGCTGGTCGTTCGCTCCATCGTGCAAGGTCCGTGCCTGCTCAGGTAACGCACGTTTTTTCACCTACTTCGCCGTCGCGCCGATCGTGCTGCGTTCGCTACCTTCAAAAAACCCCGAGAGCGGGACCTAGGAGCGTTTTTCTTGGCAACTTTTGCTTTGCTTTATATAGGAATAGGAGAGACCTTTCTAACACAGAACTCAACGTGTGTGTGGTGGTTGCTATACGAAGCGAAAAGGGAGAATAGAAAGAGAAAGTAAAACGAAAAGGACAACGCGTGCGAAGCGAAGAGAGAAACACAGTTCTAAGCAAAAGAAGAAACGTTCCTAAGAAACGGGAGAAAGAGGAAGGCAAAAACAGCTGCGACAGTAAAGCAACAGTGGTTATAGGTGGGATACAGTTACAAAAAGGAGTAATATGGGTATGGTGATGTCGGTAGTGCTATGTTGACCATAGACACAGCAACGGCCAGTGAATGGAGACTGATGGAAAAGGAGAGACTTTCGACAAGACTTAAATAGATATGACTGCGAAAACAACGGTGAAGCAGTGTTCAGAAACTTGCCTCACCGGTGTACTTGTGTGCGAATGTGCCGCTCAAGAAGTGTGTGCAGAGGTTGCACGGACGTAGATGTATTAGTGTGCGTGTGTGTGTGTGTGTGTGTGCGTCGCGTGCTCACCTTTGCGTGCGAGCGAGATAGAAAAAAAAACGGTTTGCGTTTTGCTATTCATACAACTGCACTACCGACGCTTTCGTGCTCTTTGAACTCACAGATTAGGGGAGGCAATGCAGTCGATACAGACAGTAGTGGTAACGAAAAGAGAGAGAGAAAAAAAAAAGAGGAGAAAAAAAAGGACAGCTGGTTACCAAGAAAGGATTGCATCCAGGTGGTTGCATTGCGTGCAACGTGACTCTGCGTTTTATTTAACATCAGCAACAACCCGCTGTTTATTTCCTAGCAAGAGTAACATATGTGCCACTTTATTTGATGCTTCCAGCACTCAAGTTTCCCGATTCATGTGCTTGAACTTTCCTTTTTTCCTTTTTTTCGGATCAAAACTGAAGTTCCGCTGCCAGAGCCATCCACGCTCGTTTACTTCTTTTTCTTTTATATATCTTCTTAGACACATACTCTCTCACCTACACCGGTTCGCAAGCCGAGAGACACACTCCATTGGATGTGGAGGCAAAGCGCAGGGGTCTATTATGCGGCGAAGCCACCCGGCACGTATTTGCAGGGATGCATAAACTCTTACGGCTTGGACTTGAAAAGGCGCGTGCGACGCTTTGTCGGCTTCTCAATCACCTCCTTCACCACCTCCAGCGACCCGCCATGGGTGAGCTCGAACTTGCTCCACTCTTCTAGCAGCGGGGAGAGCAGCAACTCGCCCCACTCGCGTGCCCGCTGCACCGCGTCGAAGTGCGTCGTCTGCTCCGTCCAGCCGAGTGCGTGGCGAATGGTGTGACGCTCCGTCTCCACCATCGTCTTCAAGATGGCACGCAGCGCCGCCCTCGCCTCCGCCGCGTCCCCGCCCTGACCCTTCGCGGCACCCATCCGCTCCAAGTAGGCAGCTACGGCCTCCACCGCCTCCGACCAGCGCGCCGTCGCAGGCGTCAGCGTCGCCGGCAGCTTCGTCGGCGCTGTCCCCGACAACACCCCCTCCCCACTGCCCTCGCCTGCCTCGAAATACTTCTCGTACCACCCCACCGCCTCGCTGCGGTAGGCGTCCCACACGTCCTGCAGCAGCGCCGCGTAGAGGCCCTTCAGTTGCGCCTGCGCCGCCACCAGCTCGCCGTGCAGCGCCTCCGCCTCCTGCGGCTTTGACCGCTTGCGGTGCAGGTGCCGCTGCAGCTCCCGGCAGCGGCGTGTGTGCAGACGGACGCGGTGGGCCCAGGCGGCGTCGACGTAGGCCATCAAGTCGTAGCGCTGCGTGAAGGAGACGACGCGGGCTGCTTCGGCGTTGAAAGTGCGGATGCACGCCGCGTAGAGGGCGTCCGCGCGGGCGATCTCCTGCTGCTGCTCCTCCAGCTTTGCGTAGTCCAACCACCACTGCACGTCGAAGGGGAAGGCTTGGATAGCGTTCTGGTAGGCGGTGCGCAGCTCCGCCACGTGCGGCGCTGCCGCCGCCTCGACGTCGTCCGTTGGCGTGTGCGCAGCGGCATGTAGGGATGCTGCAGGATCCTTCTTCCCAGACGCTGCTGCAGCGACGGCGTGCACCGCCGCCTCGCGCTGACGCTCCTCGAACCGAATTGCCTCCCGAAACAGGTCCTCGCTCTTCGTGACCTGCGCGCCAGCGCGCAGCAGCTTCCGCGCCTGCGCCACACCGCCGCACCGCTCCTCCACGTGCGCGGCCTCGATCCACAGCCGCGGGCACAGCGCGGCGTCAAACGGAAACTGGCGGATCTCCTGCGCTAAGGCACGGCGCGCCTCGTCGTGGTGGCTGTCTTGCTCACAAATGTGGGCGTACTCCATGACCAGCACGGCACGCTGCTGGGCACTGTAAGGGTCCTTGGCGGGCACCTCCAGCGCACGCGCCAGAATCTGGCGTGCAGGCGATGCAGTCGCAGAGGTGGCGAGGGAGGAGGACGACGCGGAACCGGCGGCGACAACCGCGGTGGACTGCGATGGTCCGCTCTGCCGTGCCGCAGCCCCAGCGCCGCTACTGTTGCTCGTCGCTGCCGCCTTCTCCTGATCTCGGTAGAGGGAGTAGAGGGTCAGGTAGGCATCGAAGTCGGCCGTATTGGCGCGGAGTCGCTCCTCGTAGAGCTGGATGGTGCGGAGCCGTGCCACCTGCTCGAAGTGCTCCCCATCACCGTGCAGGCGCTCAAAGCGGCTGTACGCCAGCAGCACCTTCTCCAGCACCGCCGGCAACGCCGCGGCTCTCTCCAGCGCGCTGTGGTAGACCGCACGTGCCTGCGCGAGGTCACCAGCCAGCACGTGCGCCTCCGCCAGAGCCAGCGGTACGCGACACTCCTCCTCCGGCAGCCAGAGATCCTCGTCCGGCAACGCCTGCATCGCCGTCTGCAACACCTTGGTTGCTCGTGCGTAGTCTCCGAAGACCTGCTGCTCCGTGGCGCTGTACAGCAGCCAACTCGCCGGTGTGTTGTAGCGCTCGACGTACTGCCGCAAGACGTCACGGCAGCCCGCCTGCCTGCGCTGCTGTGCCTCGTACAGGGCGGCCAGCTCGTACGCGTAGGGCGGCACCGTCTCCGCGGCCAGCCAGCGATGGAAGAGGTCCCGCACCCGCTGATCCTGGCCGGCAACCTGCTCCATCGCCAGATACTTCACCCACAGGTCCACGCTGGACGGGAGGGCGGTGACGCCGCGGTGCCACACCTGCCGCGCGTGCTCCACAAAGCCGTTCACCTCCTCCAGCTCCGCGTAGTCGCGCCACAGGTTGCTGTTCTCGCCGTGGATGGCGACCGCGCGCTCGAGGACGGCTCGCATGCGGTCGAAGTCGCGCTGCTGCGCCTCCCAGCGGGCGTAGCGGACCCAGTTGCCAATCGCCTTGTAACCCCGTCGCACGCTCTCCTCCAACTCCGCGCGGCGCTTCTGGCGGTAGAGGGCGAGCTCCTCGCGGCTGTGGATCATGACGCGTGCGCCGGCGCCGGATTGATTTGGCGAGTGGAACTTCTGCATCGCCACGGCGTCTTCGAACAGCTTTTGCGTGCTGATCTGCGCCTCGGCTTGACGGCCGTCGCGGTAGACGTCGTGGCGCCGCATGGCAGCTGCCGCAGGCCCCAGCCGCCGCGTCTCGTTCCGTGAACGCTTCATTTGAAAACACCTGTGCTGTGCGACAATTGTGTACAAAGAGCTCGGAGTAAAGAAAACAAAAAAGAATATTTCGCAGTTGCGTGAACAACGTAGGAAAACAAAACAAAAACTGATCGTCCTTGCTCTGAAGTATGCGAACAAACCACTGACTACTTACTTTCAGAACAAAAGAAACGTATAAGATCTGCTGCTGTGCCACCCTTGACGGTTAAGAAGGTTGGGGAGGAAAGAAAAGGCGTTGTTGTTTTGAGAAAGAAAGTCCAACGTGCAGAGTGAGGAAAGATAAGTGTCTGTTAAAAAACACACAAGTCTGCTCAGCATATTCGCATCACTGCCACTGCAGTGTCAACAAAGCGCATCAACACACTAGTTTGTTCATGGACATACACATCCAGGACACAACGCCTCTTTTCAGCAGTGTTTGGTTGCACACTCTCTTCAACAAAAGCAGGTGTAACTG